>CAUYRH010138285.1:0-16574 GCA_963574655.1 Perodicticus potto
TGTCTTCATATAGTGATTAAAAGGCCATGAAGGCTATGTTAAATAGTTCAATGAAAATATTTCAGATTGTATATGAAGTCAGCACACTGTGCCCCATGATTGCACCAATGTACACAATTATGATTTAATAAAAATTAAAAATAAAAAGATTCCCTTTTGGCTTAGGCCAGTTTGAGTTGGATTCCTACCATTTGTGGTAAAAAGAGAGATTGAAGACATGACTAAATAGTAGAGGAAGGGCCCATAGGTGATTGCCTAGTAGAGACTTAGGGATGATGTGGTGAATGAATGAGTGTCTGAAATAGCCATGTCCTTTATAGGCTTATACAAAACTTCAGACATTTGCCAGCTGCATTTTTCCAGCTGGCTTACCTATAGAAGATAGCGTATACACTTCTGGCTTTAAACATTTGTTCCTCCATTTCCCATCTATAGAGTCTGGAGCAAACTTTCTCTCTAAGTCTGAAGTTTAACTCAAACAGATGTCAAAAAGCTAACAGGTCTAATTCAGGGAGATGAGCTAAGGCACCATGACAAGACTTGGAATGTTAGAACAGCAGATATTTACAGAACTTTTTTCTAAGGGAAAGGCATTGACGAACATCCTTAGAGGCAGCTGGGACAGGGCCAGGCAGGTACAACTCATAGGACTGTTGTAGACTGTGTACAACTCCAGGGCATTCTGTTCACGTAGTCTATGATGGGAAGGGAGTGCCCTAGAGCTCTGAAAACTTACATGGCAACCCTGGGGATGTGGCACATTGAAATTGACACCTGTGTCTTCTTCACTGAAGGCACATTCAATTTTAAAGAGTTGGATCAGCAAGAATAATACTATTATATTGTTGGAAATATGGTGCAATTAGTGTTCTATTGTGGCTGAGGGACCTGGGAATACCAAAATATGGTCCAAGACCAAAGCTAGCTCTTTCCACAAGGTTCCCAGGAGACAAATGTGTACATAGAAGAATGGGCAAAAGAATGCAAAATAAAACTTCATTGTTAGCTGGGCTTTGGGCCTCAAACCTTGATGTGAGCTCTTGTACACTGGGCAGAATTATACAGCCTAGCCTTAAGTATTGCAGGACCTCTTTCTACCACAAGGCCAAAGCTGAATCTCACATATTAGCTCACTCCTGCTGACTTCATAAAATAAAGGGACAGAAAAGAATGATAGCTATTTCTAAACCAGCATACAACTCCAGCCATGTGGGTGAAAGTCTAAAAGAAGTTAAGTCCACACCCCTACCCTGATATTTGGGGGATAGTGACTTGACCCTCTAATTAAAGGTGGGCTAAAATTGGTGTTCTGATAATTGATGGATCTTCCTGGTGGGAGGAGGAGAGCAAAGAAAGGGATTGCAGAAGGGAGGTTTCCTTACTCCTAGCCCACAGATGTCAGTGAGCCCCACTGGGTTAAGAAATAGATAGGAGGCCAGGCGTGGTAGTGCTCTGGGAGGCTGAGGAGGGTGGATCTCCTGAGCTCACAGGTTCGAGACCAGCCTTAGCAGAAGAAGACCCCAGTCTTGAAAAATACCCAGGAGTTGTGGTGGGTGCCTATATTCCCAGCTACTTGGGAGGCTGAAGCAAGAGAATTGCTTGAACTGTGACACCACGGCACTCTACTGAGGGTGACAAAATGACACTCTGTCTTGGAAAAAAAAAAAAAAACGAAAGAAAGAAATAAGTGTGAGGAGAGTAAAATGGTGGACCGAGTATACATAGTAGACTCCCTCTCATGGCCTAAATCTCCAGAAATGATAGATGCTAAAAATTAAAAAAAAAAATAACCATTCTGAAATACACTTGGTGACCGATACAAAGAGACAACAAAGAGGCTGAAAGGAAGGTATTTTCAGATGCTCAAACACTAAAAAAATGTTATCAGTTACAAATTCTTTCTGAAATAACCAATAGTAGATATATTACACTAAGAAACAAAATGAGTAGCAAAGAAACAAATAAACCTATAAGAGAACATGTCAACACAAGAAGTTGTGGGGTGGCAGCATTATGCATGGAGTGTAGGATTACAAAGAGGGAGAAGGGGTATGAAAATTTATACTAAGCTTCTTACCTTATATGGAGGGAGAAAAGACATATGAACTAATATTAAGTATTGATAAAGAACATATATGCTCTAATACGTGTATTAAGGACGTGTGGGTAATCCTTAGAAGCTTAGAAATAAAATATATACTATTTCAAATCATTGCTGAAAATGCAATGGAACAAAGAAAAAATTCTGCCCATCCAGCAAAAGACAGCAAAAGGAATAGAGAGAAGGCAATAAGAAGCTAGGCTAAATTAAAAAAAAAATACACACACACACACACACACACACACACACATATATATATATATAAAATTATTATAGCTGGCAGGAATTAGTCCAAGCATATAAGCAATCACAATAAATGTGAATGTTTAATTGCCCTATTAAAAGACAGAAACTCTCGGATTAGGTCTAAAGCCAGTATAACTACATGCCATTTATAAGACAAATACTTAAAATAACACAAAAAGACTGAAAATAAAAGAATCAAAAATAATAGTGAAGTGCCAACAAGAAAGAAAGTAGCATAGCAGTGTTAATGTCAGACAAAACAAAGCAAAAAGCATTTTAAAAAATAAAAAAAAATTTCATTGGTAATAGGTACAGACCCCAACAATGGTACAACTGTAATGAACCTTTACAATACAGACCTAAAATCAAGATCAGCAAATCCACAATTATATTATAAGAAACACAACTTCCTCATAAATTTATACATCAAGAGCTAACTTAGTAAGTAACCTACAAACTAAATAAGGACATGCAGGATGGAAATGACACAATTAGCAAACTTGAACATATGTAAGTTTGCACTAACAGAAAATGCATATACTTTTCAAATGCATAATGAATATTTATAAAAATCAATGACATAGTAAAGCAGAAAGGAAAATGCAACAAAATTCTAAATAATAAAATTTATATAGGGTCACATAATAACCACAGGGTCAATAAAATAACAATTTAATGACAAAATAATAGTTTGAAATCTATGCCCTGCAAATAAGAGGGGAAAAACACACTTCTAATCTGGTTAAAGGGAAATAAAAATGGAAATTATGAACTAATACAAAATGAAAACCAATCAAATCTCTATACATCAAAATTGGTAAGATGTAGCCAAAGCAGTACTCAGAGAAAAATCCATGGCCTGGGGCGGCGCTTGTGGCTCAAAGGAGTAGGGTGCTGGCCCCATATGCCAGAGGTGGTGGGTTCAAAACCAGCCCCGGCCAAAAACTGCAAAAAAAAAAAAAAAAAGAAAGAAAAAGAAAAAGAAAAATCCATGGCCTTCAATAAATTTATTAAAAATATGAATGATTAAAAATAAATAAATCAAGCTTCAGAGAGCTAGGAGAAAACACAAATAACCACGAAGGAAAGTAAAAGGAAGAAATTAATAAGATTAAAGCATAAATCAATGAAAGAAAATATAAAAACAGCTGAGCAATAAATTGACAAGCATTCTTTCTAATAAAGAAAGAGAAAAGACATAAATAATAATAGAAACGAACCTCAGCCCTAGAGGAGATTCTTAAATTTTAAAAATATGTTTGAAAACCTAGATGAAATTATTTTCTAGGAAATAATAAATCACCAAAACTGTCTAAAAGTGGTTAAAGCAATAACCATGAAAAGGATTGGAAGATTAGTTAAAGATCTACCCTTAAAACCTGTGGCATTCACCCTCTAAAATGGCTTACAATATAGTCCCTACCTCCTTATATTCATACCTTTGCTTAATCTCCTCCACTTGAATGTGGACTGGACCTTGTGACTTGCTTCTAGTGCACAGAATGTGGCAAAAGTGATGAGGCGTCCCTTCCAAGACATGCATCTTTCTGGCACTCTGGTTCTCCCATGCTGGTCTCGATGAAGAAAGTTGCCGTATTTTGCACTGCCCTATGTAGAGACCCACATGGCAAGGAACTGAGGGTGCTCTCTGGCCAACAAAAGGAAGGAAACCTCCCAACCTCCCCCGAAGATTTGCTGAAAGATCAATTCACCATAAGACAGATTAGTAAGAAAAAGAGATTACATATGCATTTACTGTGCACATGAGGAGAACCACAGAGTCATTATCCAATATCCCAGTGGGGTCCAGAAGTTAATATACCCTTATTATAGAGAGGAAGGGCAGATGAGGAATAAGGTAATTCTGTTGAGAAACAGTAGATTGTTACCAGGGAGGATGAATAGATAACTGGGAGGATGGATGGATGTGGGGGGAAACAGATTGACTTGTAAATGATTCTCTTTGGAAATTATTAGTAATTTTTTTTTTTTTGCTTTAATTTTCAGCTGGCTTTTACTTTTCTTCAGTTTCCTTGTTTTTTGTTTGTTTGTTTGTTTGTTTGTTTGTTTGTTTCCATTGTCCTTCCTTGTAACGATGCGCAGGCCGGTTGCCTCCCAAGTAACTGGGATTACAGGTGCTCGCCACAACGCCCGGCGGTGTTCTTTCCTGGTGGTGGAGACGGGGTCTTTTCTCTGCCTCACTCATGCTGATGCTGGTCTCGAACCGTGAGCACTGGAAATCCACCCGCCTCAGCCTCCCACAGCACTGGGATTACAGACGTGAGCCACCACGCCCGGCCTGGAAATTATTAGTAAATTAACCTGACAGAAAAGTATTATCTTTCGAATGTGTTGGGCCATGTCTGATAGCATTCTTGATCTTGTTTCCTGCAATATATTAGGGTAGCAGGGAGGAAAAGGAAAGACAATTGCTCTTCTTAATGGGTCCACCTGGTTCTTATGAAGATAGAGGGAAAGCACCATTAGACTTTTAATTCAAAATACTCTTCATACCCAGGAGTCATAGTTTGAAGTGAAATTCCCTGAGCTCCTTCACCAACACCCAGAGAGAAACTGAGGTCCTCAGTACCAAAACTCACAAGGAACTGTATTATGGCAACAGCTATATGAGTGAGCTGAGGATTGCAGCCAACACCTTGATTTCAGCCTGTGAAAGACTCTGAACTAGTGGTATCCAGCTAAGCCATACCTGGTTTCTTGACTACGGAAATTGTGAGATAATAAATGTATGTTGTTTTAACCCATTACATTTTTGGGTGATTTGTTACACAGTGATATATAACTAATACAAATATGGGCAACAGGTTCAGATAATTTTCTTTTCTATGTAACTGTTCCTGAACACAGAAAAAGATAGGTAGTTATTGAACTCACTGTAGGAAGTTAGATGGAAGACAACAGGTTACATACCTAAAGAATATTGCAAGCTAATCACATCAATGAAAAAACCATAACTAAACATTTGGCAAATGAAATGGAATGACGATTGAATCATAACTCTGTAGAATTTACCTCTAAGAAAACATTTTTGAAAAGTATTTAGTATTTATTATGTACTAAGCTCTGTTATAGGTTCTAAGTTCTTTTGTGCGTGTGTGTGTGTGTGTGTGTGTGTGACAAGGTCTCCCTCTACCTCATGGGCTAGAGTGCAATGACATCATCATAGCTCGCTGCAACCTTCTGCTCCTGGGCTCAAGTAACCTTCTGCCTCAGGCTCAGGAGTAGCTGGGACTACAGGCACATGCCACTAAGCCTGGCTAATTTTTCTGGTTTTTATAGAAACAGGGTCTCACTATGTTGTTCAGGTTGGTCTTGAACTCCTAGCCTCAAGTGATCTGCCCACCATGGCCTCCCAAAGTGCTAAGATTATAGGTGTGAGCCACCACCCTTGGCCCCAAATTCTTTGTATGTATAACATATTTAATATGTATTTTTATATGAAATATATTTTAACTTACATCATCTGCATAACAACTTCATGTGGTAGCTCCTATTGCTTATAAAAGGAGGATAGTAGAAGTTACATAAGTCTATAGCTAATAAGTGGAAAAAAAATTGGGATTTGAATCCACATTCCCATATCGTCATTAAAAGATAATAATTATATCATAATTTTAATAGATTATTTTTCAAAAACATGCTAAAATTAAACATCCATTTTTCATTAAAGCAAAACTTTTGGAAAACTAGAAGAAATCAGAAATTTGCAGCAAATATCAGATTTAGCAGCTAATTATTAGAAAGTTTACTTACCAAAGTCAAGAACAAGACGAGAGTGTCCACCATCACCATTCTTTTCAACATTGTACTGAAGATCCTACCCAATGTAATATGGCAAACATATGTAAATATATTAACAAGTATAAATATTAGAAATTAAGATATCAATTATCATTATTTGCAGATAATACTATTGTCTACCTAAAAAATACAAATGAAAAATCATTAGAATTAATAAAAATTCAATTTTACTTAACAATTACAATACCAGGATTAAAAATCATTAGACAATTCCCAAGTATTTGAGATTAAATAGCACACTTCCAAATAACACATATTGATCAAAGAAGAGGTCTTAAGGGAAATTTAAAAATATTTTGAACTAAATAAAAATAAAACTTCAACTTAAAGTTTGTGAGATACAGCAAAATCAGTGGTTTGAGGGGGATTTAGAGGACTGAATGTATATACAGTCATGTGTTGCTTTAACAAAAAATGGGAACATATTCTGAGAAATGTGTTGTTACTTTCATTGTTGTACAAACATTATAGAGTGTGCTTGTACCAATCTTGATGATATAGCCTATTAGACACCTAGGCCATATGGCTACGAATCTGTAAAGCATGTTACTGAACTGAATACTGTAGGCAATTATTACACTATGACTACAAATTGGTGTTTCTAAACATAGAAAAGGTACAGAAAAAATATGATATTAAAATCTTACAGGACCAGGGTGGCACCTGTGGCTCAAAGGTGTAGAGCGCCACCCCATATGCCAGAGGTGGCGGGTTCAAACCCAGCCCCGGCCAAAAAAAAACTTAAAAAAAAAATCTTACAGGATCACTGTGGTACATGTGGTCTGTCACTGACAGAAATGTTGTTATGAGGCACATGGCTATATTACAAAAAGAAGAAAGATCTAAAATCTGTCATCTAAGCTTCCACCTTAGGACACCAAAAAGAGAAGAGCAATTTAAACCTGAAGAAAGAAGAATAAAAGAAATAATAAAAATTAGAACAGAAATCAATGAAATTGAAAAAGAGAAAACCATAGAGAAAACAAAACCAAAAGCTGGCTCTTTGAAAAGCTAAATAAAATTGATAAATCTCTGGCCAGGCTAACAAGAAGAAAAGAGAGAATGCACAAATTACAAATATCAGAAACGAAAGAGAAGCCATCACTACTGATCTCTTGGATGTTAAAAGTATAATAAAGAAATACCATGAACAACTATAAGCCCAGAAATTTGATAACCTAGATGAAATGAGCAATTTCCAAAAAAACCCATAAACTATCTAAACTCATACAAGGAAAAATAGATAATTTGAACAAGCCTTTTATCTATTAAAGAAGTTGAACCTGTGATTACTAACCTTCTGAATAAAGAATACATGAAGCCCAGATGGTTTTACTGGAGAATGCTACCAAATACTTGAGGGAGAAATGATACTAATTTTCTACAATCTTTTCCAGAAAACAGAAATGGAGCAGGTACCTCTTAACTCATTCTGTGAGGCCAGTATTACCCCAATACCAAAACCAGATGAGATAAAGACATCACAAGAAAGGAAAACTGTAGACTAATATCTCTTATGAATACAAACGCAAAAATCCTTGGCAAAATATTAGCAAACAGAATCCGATAACATATTAAAGAAATCACATAGTATGAGCAAATGGGATTTATTCCAGGTATGAAAGGTTGGTTCAAAATTAAAAAAAAAAATCAATGTTAACTTCTTTAACAATAAATTAAAGAAGAAAATCATATGATCATATCAGCTGATGCACAAAAAGCATTTGACATCTCCAACACCCGTTCACAATAACTGTCAGTAAAATAGGAATAGAGGGGCACGTCTTAAATTTGATAAAGAGCACCTACAAAAATCTATGGCTAACATCACATTTTATTTATTCATTTATTTTTGATAGTTATCCACTCATTTATTCATTTATGCATTCATTCATTTGATGGTATTTGTTTATTTTAAATTCTTTGTTATTAAACCATAACTGTGTATATTAATGCATTTATGGGATACAATATGCTAATTTGATATACAATGTGGAAAGCTTACATCAAACTTGTTAACATATAACATGTTTTAAAGGTGAGAAACTAGATTTCCCTGTGAAAACTAATAAAGGAGCAAAAGCAATTCAATGAAAAAAGGGGGAGTTTTTTCAACAAATGGTGCTACAACAAATGGATGCTCATAAGCAATACACACACACACAGAGAAACAAGAACCCAAGCCAAACAAACAAACAAACAAAAAACTCAAACACAAACCTTACAACTTTGACAAAAGTTAATTCAAAATGAATCATAAGTCTAAATGTAAAACACAAAACTATAAAAATTCTAGAAGAAAACATAAGAGAGAATCAAGGTGACCATGAGTCTGTAGTGAGTTTTTAGAAACAACACCAAAAGCATGATCCATGAAAGGAAAGATTGATAAGTTATACTTTATGATAATTGAAAACATCTACTATGTGAAAGACACTGTTATGAGAATCCAAAGATAAGCCGCAGATTGAGAGAAAATATTTTTGAAACACATATCTGATGAAGGGCTTGTATCCAAAATATAGAAAGAGTATTTAAAATGAAAATTAAGAAAACAAACAACCCAATTTAAAAATAGGTGAAAGAGTTTAACAGACACCACATTGAATAATATATATAGATGGTAAACAAGCATATGAAAAGATGCTTAATGTCATTTGTCTTTAGGGAATTGAAAATTTAAACAACACCAATTTTAGCTATTCTTATTGGTGCCAAAAAGAAAATCCAAAAACTGATGATAGCAATAGGCAATGAGGATGTGGAGCAATGGGAACTCTCGCAACCAGATTTTGGTTTCTAATACCATTTTCCAATAAATGGAACTGGGCTTCTTGAAGAAATGGCTGATTTTAGAACTGGGGCTGGAAATATAGGCCTGGAGCATTTTACAGTATCAGAAAGTAGGAAAGTTCTCAAAAACAAAACAAAACAAAACAAAACAAAAACAAAAAACCCAAACCAAACCAAAACAAACAATAAATAAAAAGAAATAAATAACACATTGTTGGAATATGTCAAGGGAGCACAGGCGCTAACTAAAAGAGTTCCTGCTAGCCAAAAATAAAACTCTGAGCAATAAAACAAATAAAATAGCATTATATTGTAACCCTAAATATAAAAATAAATGTCAGCAAGTCCATATTGATATAAATAAATGACTAAATAAAATTAATAAATGGGGGAGAAGAGACCAATCTTCTGTGCACAAGAATTCCAGATAATTTATGTAGATACACTGCCTTCAAGAAGATGGAACATAACTCTCACCCTTTTAAGTGTGGGCTTCCATAGTAAATTTTTCCAAAGGAAAAGGAGGAAAGATAACTTCACACTGGAGACACCTGACAAACTCTGCCTTAGCTAGGTTAACACAGTAACATCAACAGTGACAAGTTATGTCAAATACATGTTCCCTTTGTATGATTTGATGAAGATGGCACATTATGTCTTATGCTCCTCCTCCCCCAAAACCCATAACCGCAGTCTAACCATGAGAAAAATATCAGACAAATCCCAACTGAGGGACATTCTACAAAATATCTGAACAGTATTCCTAAAAACTGTTCAGGCCATCAAACAACAGGACAGTCTGAGAAACTGCCACAGCCAAAAAGAGCTTAAGGAGATATGACGACTAAACGTAATGTGGTGTCTTGGATGGGATTTTGGGGCAAGAAACAGGCATTAGATTGTAACCAAGGAAATATGAATAAACTATGAACTTTAGTTAATAATAGTATATCATCAATATTGGCTCATTAATTTCCAGCACATATATCATAGTAATATAAGTTGTTACTAATATGAAAATGAGTTGTAGGATATATGGGAACTCTCTGTACTATCTCTGGAATTTTTCTGTAAATCTAAACTATTCCAAAATGAAAAGTTTTATTTAAAAAGAAATACATGGAAACCAGCAATGAGTAATTCAAAAATAAAATAGATAAATGGGTTTCTTTCACAAAAGCAACAAAACTATAAAATACCTAAGGAAAAACCAAACCAAAGCATGCCAGACATATAAAAAGAAGACTATAAAATTTTACTGAAGAACATTGTAAGAAATCTAAATAAATGGGGAAACATACATGCTCTTGGATGGGAAAATGCAATATTGTAAAGATATCAGTTTTTTTTTCCCCAAGCTAATCTATAAATTTAATTCAATCACAGTCAAATTCCCAGCAGGAGTTTTCACGGAACTTGACAAATTGATTAGAAAATTCATGTGTGAGAGAAAATGTGCAAGAATAACTAAGACAATTTTGAGAGGAAAGAACAATGAAAAAGGAGACTTGCTTCACTATACATCAAAATATTTATACATTTCTAGGAATAAAAACTGTGTGCTAGAGCTCTATTTGAAACAGAGAACAATGGGTATGGCATGAACTAAGACCAATTAGAATGGACAAGGGTTCCTAAATAGCTAATTTGGCTTGAGGCATGAGTACTGGCCTAATAATCATACCTAGTACAGGGGTAGAGATATAGAACAATGAAAATGAATAGAGAGTAGAAATACATCCATGTGTATGTGGTAACCTGGTATTTAATAAAAGTGGCTTTTCAAATCAGTATGGAGAGAATGGTCTATTGAACAAATGGTACTGGCTATGTATTTGGGGGAAAACTTAGATCCTTTTTACACATCATTTAAAAATGAGATAACAGACAAATTAAAGGCATAAAATGTAAAATACAAAATATAATGCTATTATACGAAAATATTGAGAAGCGTGGTTATAATATTGATGTAGGTAAAACCATTGTTAAAGAAAGCAGAAGCTCAAAATGAAAAGATTGATATATTTGATGGCATTAAAATTCTGAAATGTCTGTGTGACAATAAGCACCATACACAAAGTTAAAACACAGTGACAGATTGAGAGAAATGATTGGCAACTTTTATCCACGGTGGCCTTCCTTCTGTTTCTCCACCGTCCCTCTTTTTTTTTTTTTTTTTGCTTTTTTTGCTTTAGCACATGTATATTTGCTATTCCTAGTGTCTGAAATACTACGTCTGTTCCCAAGTCCAATCCTCTCGAGAGCTGAACGACTCAAATTTCACCTCCTCAGAGAGGCCTTGCCAAGCTGTCCAATCCAAAGCAAGCACTCCCCACCTTTCAAAATCCACCCTGTCACCCTCTTCCCTTTTCCTTAGAGAAACGTTATTGGCAAAGAACATGTCTGTATATTCATTCACCATTTCTCTGTCTGGTCCCACAGGAATGTATGGTCTGGGAGAGCAAAGAGTTGGCCCATCCTGTTTCCTGCTGTATTCCCAGCACCTTGCATAGTGCCTGGCATGCAACAGGTACTCAATAAACATTTGTTGAATGAATCAATGCATTAATCTGTAATTTATAGTGGACTCCTAGAAACAAGGAGAACCATCTAAAATAAAAACAGGCAACAGGTATCAATAGAGGATAGATAGATGAGGAACTACAGGTACGGTCAATAAACATGTTAAAAGATATTCAGCCTCTCAATTAATTAGCAAAATAAAATACAAAAAGTACTTTTTAATCAATTCACACAATTTGTAAGGCTTATGAGGAAAACCAGAAGGTCCCCGCCTTAGCATTTTCTACACCCAATTACAACTCCTTAGAGTCAAATATTTTCATCTCTTTTAGCAGAAAAATATTTTGCTCCATATTTCTAAATTATTTTTACTGGTATATCTTGATTTTTCATTTTCAGATATTATTGTATTTATTGACTCTTCATTCTGGAAGGCAAGGACTTAGCTCTCTTATCAATCACCTGAATACATGGTATACTTAAGAGCTTCCCTCCTTCTCATTGTTCTGATGTAGCTTTGTCAATATTCAGTGCCTGAATTAATAATACTATGAGCCCTCTGGTGTGTTTTGATTATATGCCCTTTCTTCAACATCTTGTGTGTCCACCAGAGCTAATAATTGCCTCAATTTTTTTGTGTGTGTGTTTGCTTGATTTTATGTGCCTTGTAACTTAATTCCTCCCTACATGGTCTACCAGGAGAGTAAATCTCATCTAAATATTTGCAAACATCTTTTTCCTAAAAACATCTCTCCTGGAATCCTCCATGACCCTGTTCCAGCTAGCCTGCTTGAGCTCTAGGACTGCTGCTTGGCTGTCTATTGTCTGGGGACTTCCCTTTTACCATCATCCTGGAGATTAGCTCCACCTTTCTCTTATGTTAGATTCCACTTTTCAGGATTTTATATCTACCTCTTTTTCTTTTCATTTATTCTTCATTTCAATAGATCAGGTCTTTCAGGAGCTTCTTAGGAAGGAAAGCATGCAAAAAAGGATTTGGCAATATTTTCATGTCTTTGTTTTATCCTCATAGCTGATTGGTAGTTCAAGTATAAAATTCCAAGTTGAAAATCATTTCTACTAAAATATTTTAAGACATTGAGCTTCTAGCTTTGAGTGTGTGGTTGAGGAATTTGGAGCTGTCAAGGGCTTGGTATGCACCTGATTTTTTGTCTTCTGAAACCTTTTAGGATCTCTTTGCCATGTGTACTAAGCTTTGAGAGTTGTGGGGTCCCACCATCTTGCTGTCCTTTCTGCTATGAGCCTGGTGATAACCCAGATAGAAGCCACTCTTTCAGCTTGGGTCCTGGCTAGAAGACAACAAAGAACAGAATTGTAGTGGACATGTAGATAATTTATGACATTACCAAAAGATTACTTTGTTGTTGCAAGTTATTGAGATGTTGTGGTTGTTTGTGTTTAGTTTTCTTCTGATCCCTACTTTTTGTCTATTTTCTGTGAATTAATTTTTGTTTGTTTTGGTAAAGACCTTCCTCATTAAAGGATTTTCTCAAATGTCTGATGATCCTTGGCTATCTGCTCATTTCTAAGAGTGAGGAACTAAAAGGCTTATTGGAATTCCAAGTGCAAAGTGTAAGGTTATCAACTGATCACAGTAGAGAGTTTTCTGGACCTTTTAGGGTACACTCAATTATCAGATTCCCCAGAAAGGACTCCTCCAACCTCTTGCGGAGGAAGAGAGATAATATAATACCACTGCCTGTGTTCTTAGAGCTAAGGGGGGAAGAGGACATGGAGGGCCTCACTGTCCAGCATGTAGATTATGACTTTATTTCCCTGCTCTGGTGATGTCTGGACTATATCTAGTTTCTCCATGTCTAGCCTCCCTGGCAAGTAAACCTCTGGCATTCTGCCATTAAGGAAGAAGAAATTAGAAAGTCTAATTTTTCTTATATAGACTTTCAACCAATCCAATTGTTTTCATCCCAGATATACCCAACTTCAAGAGGTATTTCATGAGCCTCATTGCTGAGCATTTCTGGGGTTTTTGGAGTACATGGGTCTGCTTTAGGTCTTCTTCCATTGCCAGCTTGGGGTTCCTCTTTCTCTAGTACTCTTCCATCTGCTTTCCAGCTTGTAACGTTTTGTTGCAATTGTCTCCTGTCTTAGTTTCTTTGTCCTTGAACTTAACACCTTTTACTGTTATTTCAGTAGGACTTCAGGAGGAAAAAGCACTAAAGATACTTGTTAAATCTGCCATGTTTAACTAGAAGTCCTGAATTATCAAAAAATAGTAAAGTGCTAAATAAGACAATAGAGTGATCTATAGTTTCTTTCCTATTATGTTGACAAAATACTTGAAAAGTCTTTGTAAGAATTGCCCCAGATCACATTAATAATGGCTCATGGCATACCCATGGATAACATAGAAGAGAATGGTATATCTGAGGTCTAACTTATTCAACCGATCTACCCTTCTCTTGAGTTAGAGGGAAAGTGAATCTTTTGTAGCAGACTACGGAGATGAGGGGAATAGGGTCTGCAGAGAATTAGGTTATTCTTGAGAAAGGAGGGTAGAGATGCTTCAAGATCAAGGGGATTTTCCATTGAATGAAGGGAGAGTTCAAAGGAGCTAGAGGTCAGGTGGAGAGACTTGGGGAAAAATCAGCAGGAAGAATGGCAAAGAAATTGGAAAGAATGTTGTTGAATGGGAATGAGCCTTTTGGAAGAGGTAGGAAGATTGTACCAGGAAAGTGGAGTGAAAAATTATTGTTTCTGGTTTTCTAAAACTGAGATGGACTCTGTCCTAATTCCTGCCCCTCAGTCAGGGCCACTGACTTTATCCATTCCTCTAGACTTGCTTCCCTTGTCCTAAGATGGGAGTGATCCTGCCCAAGCAAGATCTCTTTTTCCCATGACTAGACAAAGAGATGACCAACATTCTCACACATGTTGTCAGACTGAGAGAGGAAGGGCCCAGCTGTGCCTGCTTGTATATTCTGCGGCCAGGATTGCAGATTAGGTGTGTCCACCCATCCTTACCCCTCTCCTCCTCCCACCATTAGGCTGAATTCCTTGATCCCTCCTCTAGGCTTCCACAGTACTCTTTGTTCGTTCATTCATTAAGTGTCAATTAAGTACCAGACACTGTCATAGGCACTGGAGTATAATAGCAAACAAAAATAGGCAAAGATTCCTGCCTTGGTAGAGCTGATGGCCTAAACCTAGGCTGGAGAGACAGGGCCCTGAGAACAGGCTGGGGTGGAGGGGAGCTAAGAAGGGACATACTATGTGTCTTATCCTCAATAAAGAGCTTATTCTGGAGTTGGTGGGGAATCTGGACTTAGAGTATCAAAGCAGAAAGGGTTTATAGTAGCAATTACTTCTCTCAACTTCCATGGCCATTCTGGTCAGAGCCATTATCATCTCTCCTCTGTATCACTGTCATAGCCTCCTAACTGATGCCCTACTTTCCTCTTTGGCCCTTCAGCCTATTTGTATGAGAGCAGCAAAAGTGGTCACGCTAAAACCTAAGTAAAGACCTTGTCACTTCTGCCTTGCCCTGGCTCCTCATTTCACTTTGGCAAAAGCTAAAGCCTTGCCATGGCTTGCCAAGTTCTGCCTGTGTTAGCACTCATTTTTCTCTTTAAATTCACCTACTACTCCCCTCTCCTTCACTAACCCTGATTTCGCCTACCTTGGTCTCTTTTCTCTACTTCAACACCTCAAAGTCCGCTGACACCGCAAGGCTGCTGCACTTGCTGTTCACTCTGCTTGGAATGCTCTTCCCCCTAGCCTGCTCTCCACTGCTTCAGGGGGACCTTCCTGGACTACTCAATTTTCAACTGCACCACCACTCACCCAGCTGCACATTCACTCTTATCATTTGTTGTTTTCTTCTTCTTTGTAACACTTCTTGCCACCCAGTAGACTGCCCCCATTATCTATCTTGTTTACTGTTTACCCTCACTAAAACACAAACTCTGTGAGAGTGAGGACTTTTTAAATGATTTTTTGTCTATTTTGTTTACTGCTGTGTCCTTGGCATTTAGTCTAGGCACACAGTAGGTGCACAACAGGTGTTTGTCAAATGAACAAATGAATGAATATATATAGAAAGTTTTGAAAAGTTTAGTTAGCAGTCAAGGCCAGGTTTGTCTGACTCTACCAAGCCTCTTCAGCCCAATACACTTACTTCTTGGGGCGGGGCATGGAGAGGAAACACTGGGTATGCTCCCCAGTGAGTGGGGACATCACTCGAGCCTGGGGAAATCCTCTTCTGAAGACCAATAGGACTTATGCAGATGACCACCTTGAAGCTGAAGGTTCTGAAACTTTGAAGTTTTTTTTACAAAATAAAAATAGTTTCTTTCTTTCTTTTTTTTTTTATTAAATCATAGCTGTGTACATTAATGCAATTGTGGGGTACAATGTGCTGGTTTCATATACAATTTGAAATATTTTTATCAAAAAGGTTAACATAGGCTTTGCAGAGTTTTCTTAGTTATTGTGTTAAGGCATTTGTATTCTTCATGTAGTAAATTTCACATGTACCCTTGTAAGATGCACTGTAGTTGTAGTCCCACCAATCATCTTCCCTCCACCCATCCACCCCCCTTCCCTCCCCTTCCTTGCACCTTTCCCCATATTCTTGGGTTATAATTGGGAGGTGGACGGATGGGTGGAGGGAGGGTGGTAGATTTCATATGAAAGCTATAATTGGGTTTCATAGTAGGGCTGAGTACATTGGATACTTTTTCTTCCATTCTTGAGATACTTTTCTAAGAACAATATGTTCCAGCTCCATCCATGTAAACATGAAAGAGGTAAAGTCTCCATTTTTCTTTAAGGCTGCATAATATTCCATGGTGTACATATACCACAATTTATTAATCCATTTGTGGGTCGATGGGCACTTGGGCTTCTTCCATGACTTAGAAATTATGAATTGGGGTGCAATAAACATTCTGGTACAAATATCTTTGTTATAATGTGATTTTTGGTCTTCTGGGTGTATACCTAGTAATGGAATTATAGGGTTGAATGGCAGGTCTATTTTTAGATCTCTTAATACTTTCTAAACATCCTTCCAAAACGAATGTATTAGTTTGCATTCCCACCAGCAGTG
>CAUYRH010138288.1:0-24866 GCA_963574655.1 Perodicticus potto
TGTGATGGTCAGTATGTAGGACAGGTTGAAATATTTCCTGTAAAACTGGTCTTGTTGTGACAAATTTCCTCAATGTTTGCATATCAATAAAAGATTTTATTTCTTTATCAATTTTAAAGCTTAGCTTGGCAGGGAATATAATTCTTGCTGGAAATTGTTCAGTTTATGTAGGTTAAATATAGATGATCATTGTCTTTTTTTATTTCAGTTGCTTTAAATCCATATGTATCTGCAATTAAGATTGCAACCCTTTTTTCTACTGAATTCTGTTTACTTAAAAAAATTGACTTCGAACACTTAACTCTGAGTTTTAATTTGACTTTTGATGTGAAGTGTGTTTCCTGCAGACAGAAAATAGATGGCTGGTGTTTTTTAATCCAATCAGCAATTCCATGCCTCTTTAGTGGGAATTCAAGCCATTGACATTTATTGAGATAATTGATAAGTGTGGTAGCATTCTTTTCATCTTAATTTGTGAAAGTCCACTGCTTAGTTTTATTCCTCTGCATCATTGTGGAAGATAGGTTCTGTCATTTTTGGGTGTTTACTTTACTGAAAGTCCATTTTAGTGTGTAGAACAGTTTGAAAGATTTCCTGTAAAGCTTGTCTTGTTGTGGCAGATTTCCTCAATGTTTGCAAATCAGTAAATTATTTTATTTCTCCATCAATTTTAAAACTCAGCATAGTGGGATATAGAATTCTGGGCTGGAAATTCTTCTTTTTAAGTAGATTAAATCTAGATGACAATTGTCTTCTGGCTTGAAAATTATCATTAGAGACTTCCATGGTCAGCATGATAGATTTGCCCCTGAATGTCAGTAGGTGCTTACTCCTGGCAGCCTGAAAACTCTTTTCTTTTGTCTTGACTTTAGATAGATTCATCACAATGTGTCTTGGAGAAGCCCTATTTGGGTTGAGGTGACCAGGGAACCGATATCCCTCTGAAACTAGTATGTCAGGATCTTTGGTGATATTTGGGAAATTTTCATTTATAATATTCTCTAGAATGGCTTCCATTCCTCTGGAGCATTCTTCTTCCCCATGTGGGATACCTATAACTCTTATGTTTGAATGCTTCATAAAGTCCCATATCTCTGTCAGTGAATGTTCTGCTTTCTCTCTCTTCTCTTCTGCATCTTTAACTATCAGAGTTATTTCAAGAGCTTTATCCTCTACTTCTGAGAATCTTTCTTCTGAATGATCTAACCTGTTATTTATACATTCTATTGCATCTTTAAGACCCCTAATCAACTGCTTCAGTTCCTTCAGCTCTGTTATAGCCTTTCTTTATTCTTCATATCATTCATTCCTTATTTGATTCTGTTTTTGTATTTCCTTTTGCTTATTTTCCACTTTCTCAGCAATTTCCTTTGTTGTTTTTTGATTGTTTTCCATTTTATAAACAATTTCCTTCATTGTTTTCATCACCTGTATTTTAATTCCACTTCCGTCATTTCTAACAATTCTTCATATGTGGAATCCTCTGCTGTAGCTGCCTCATGGTCCCTTGAAGGGGTTGTTCTGGATTGGTATTTCATGTTGCAAGAATTTTTTTTTTTTTTTAGCAGTTTCTGGCTGGGGCTGGGTTTGAACCCACCACCTCTGGCATATGGGGCCAGTGCCCTACTCCTTTGAGCCACAGGGGCTGCCCCATGTTGTGAGGATTTTTCTACTGATTCTTCTTCATTAGTGCTTTCTTGTATCTGTCTCCTAGCCCTAATTTTCCTTTCACTTCCTATCGCTTTTTATGTTACTATGCCTCTGAACTAAAGCCTATTTAGTCCTTTTGGTACATGACCAGAAGAATGAGAAGATTGAAGAGCATGAATGGAAAATGATTTTAAAAAGAAATAAAAAAGAGAAAGAAGAGAGAGTGAGTAAAATGAAATATTGACAAAAAGAAGAAAGGCACAGAAAGGAGACAGGAGTAGTATATTTGTATAATAGGGTACTATGACCCAACCTTAAAAACCCCATCCTCTGGGTTATTAGGTTAGGTGGTTCCTTTGAGGTCAACAACTCTTTGGCAGCCTGATCAGACACAGTACCCCACCTCCACCAGGCAGAGAGGAAAGACAAAAGTACTGTAAATCAAACCAAACCAAACAAACAATACACCTTATGAGATAAAATTGTGGGGAAAAAAACAAATAATGGGGGAAGAAATATTGGCCAAAATGAAATTATAATTGTTAAAGAAGGCAAAAATGAAACATTGTATTTAAACTAGAGTAGTGGAAAAAAGATAGAAAAGAAGATTAAAAAGGAAAAGAAAAGAAAAATGTCAAGGAAAAATGATGAAATTATGAAAAAAACAAACAAACAAACAAAAAAAAAAAACAAAAAACACACACACCAAAACCTCCCCAAACCTCCATTATTAAAAAACCAAACAGTATATATATCTTGATGAATATTTTCTGGGCAACAGGTGATCTCTGAGGTATAAAATGTTAATAACAATGTTGATACAGCTGTACAAGTTGGAGACTGGAAGTCTCTGCTGTTTTCTTAGAACCCACAGTCTTGAGAGCCCAAATGTCTCCTCAGCCCACTTAAAAGAAACTCTAAACTGTGAACCCTGGCTAAGTAGAAGCTTTCCAAGCACTTATTGCTAGCATCTCTCCTGGTGTGGCTGCCTGCTTTTCCAGTGTGCCAACACCAGTCACACTCCACGCCCCTTAGATCCAAGGCTATTATTCTGCCAAACACTTAGATCTCTGCTCTTCCCCAGTGTCTCATTCCTGCCTTTGGGAAACTCAGTCACTAGATTACTCACCCATGGTCTCCCTGCTAATTCCCATTCTATAACTGGAAGGGGCAGCTCCCACACTGTAGCTGTGTGGGAAGTGCACAGCTGAATTATATTAGTTTTTATGGCTCATTGGCTAGTCCAGAGCCCAAGACAAAGCCCAAAGTCATCTACCCACCTGCCCAAGATCTCCCAAGACAGTTCAATCTAGTGCCTAAGTCCAAAAAAAAAAAAGCAAAACAGCCCACAGATAAAGCTTTTCCTTATTGCAGTCTCACTGTTGTTATGGTTACAACCATGCGCAGCCTCTGACTGAAAAAACACACCTAGTATTTGTCAGTTTTCCACTGCTTTTGTCCTCCTTGTGGGGTCCAGAAGTCTCTAACTGACTCCCTGTGTCACAAAAGGGAAGTTTCTGGGGAGAACCCACTAGCCAAAAATGCCTGGAGTCTTCTCTCCCCAATCTCACTCCTCCTGGTAACACAGAAGCTGTTACTTGGCTGCCATCTTGCCCCTCTACTCAGCTTGAGGAAAAGACACCTCTTTGTGGCTTTGTACCACACCATGCAGAGAGCAAGCAAATGTGAGTGCAGATCTTTCTGGGCATAGCAGCGCTTGAAACTCCAGCCACTACTCTCTGTGGGTGGGCCCCAGCCTGCTTGGCTGCCACTACATAACTCTCCCCATGCAGTGGCAGCATCCTGAAATCCATGGCTGGCTTCAAGACCTCTGAAAAAGCTAATGGAACTTGTTGTTTTTTAAATTATGGGCTGTTATCTATGAGGAAAATAGAGAAAAACCTTCACAAAAACATATGCATGCACAAGCACCATAGCTCACACCTATAATCACATCAATTTCAGAGGCTGAGGCAGAAATATCACTGGAAGCTGAGGGGTTTCAGACCAGACTGAACAACAGAGTGAGACACCACTTGTCCAAGAAATAAGTGCAAAACTTACCCCTTAGTGGTGGTGTAAGCCAGAACTGTGATTTGCTGAGAAAGGATAGAGTCAGGAGGATCACTTGTGGTTTGAAGGTTGCATTTGTTGAGTTATGATGGTGCCAAAGTATTCTTATGGGGCAAAGGGGGATACTCAGTATCCAATCTATAAAAGATATACTGTATAAATGCAAGAAAAGTCAGGTAGCATACAATATATTTTATACATGTATCCCAAATGGGATTTATTTCCAAGATTGGAAGTCTAGCTGAATACAGGAATATGAACTAATAGAACACACTACATGAATAGAATCAATAAGAAAAACCACATGATTTCGTCAAGAGACACAGAAAAAACTTTGGACAGAAGCCACATATCTTCTTGATAAAATCTTTTAAAAATCTTAGATGAGAAGGGAATGTCTCCAGAACTACAAATGTGATTTACAGATGATTGGATATATATGACCTGCTATATAAACACTATGGAATATTTTTCAACAATTAAAAGGAATGAAGTGCACATTTATGGTACAATAGGAATGAACCATAAAATCATTATGATAAGGGAACAAGGCTACTTACTAAAGACCACACAGAGTATGATTGAACTCAGAAGAAAATGTCAAGACAAGGCCAATTGTCTGTTAGGAGTAGGCAAAAGTTTGGGGAGGGTGTTGGGGAAGCTGAAAGTGACTGCTACTAGGCATTGACTTTCCTTGTGTGGGAGAAGAAGACAAAGTTCTAAAATTAGATTGTGATGATAGATGTACGATTGTGTGACTATACTAAGAAACACAGGATTTTACACTTTCAAAGGGTGAACTACATACTTCAAAGAAGATACATGATGATGTTTTCTAAAACTTGAGGTGCTCAAAAGGCTCACAGCATAGGAAGTGCGTAGGTTGTGAGAGAATTTGAGAGACAGTCAACCCTATCTCCCCGCTCATGCACAGGCTACTATGAATTGACATGGAAGGCACATTGTTCCATCCTACTGAAGTCATCATTTTCTCTTTCTTTCATACTCAGTCTCATAACTTCCCCCTGGGTAGAGTGCCCTGACACCATCATAGATATCAGCAATCTCAAACTCCTGGACTCAACAAATCTTATTACCACAGAATCCTGAGGATCTGGTAGTCCAGGTGATCCCCACAGTGCCTGCTTACTTTGGATCTCCTGCTTCTGCCTCTGAATGTGTTAGGATTACAGGTATGAGCCACAACTCCAGACATTGAATTTGGGATATTTTTTAAACTACGGTTTGTGGCCAACTGTGAGGCTTCATGCTTGTAATCTTCACAGTTTGGGAGGCACAGTCAGTTGAATTTTCTGAGCTTCTGAATTGGAGACCAGCTTGGGCACTTGTGAGATCCCTATCTCTGAAGAATAAAAATTCGCCAGATTTATGCAGGTCACTGTATTCCCAGTTGATGGAATAGGTTTGCTTCGTGCCAACCCTTGAAGATTGCTGTGAACCATGATACCAGGACGCACTACTGAGGGCAACAAAATGAGACTCTGTCTCAATACATAAATGGAGAAAATAATTGGTAAGGAACTTACCCATCATTTTTTTACATTTGAGCAAGAATCTAGAGTTGAAATTTTACCCCTAGTTTAGAAGTCAACTACAGAAATTATTCTCTCATAGGGAAATTGTGTTCCTGAAGCCTGTATTAGTCAAGCCTTCAGATTTTCATAGTGGTAACCTTTGATACCCTAGATTTTTCTAGTCACTCTAAACTGCCCACATAGTGAACTCTTGACCCCTATCAGGCATTTCCTATCACCCTAAAATATCCAGAGTACACACTCCACCCCTTCTTTTGGAGTCCTTCAATCTAGGCCAATATTCCCTTCCCCCAATCAGTCACAGACCAGGAATAAGACATCTCTGGAAAAACCCTACCAGTCAGATAAACTGGTAATATCATAACGAACCAATCCCAAACTCACTTGTCCTGCTTCACTATCTTTCCATGGTAACCCAGGGCAACACTTATTGTGATGTTATCCATGTTGACAATGTAGTGACTTCACCTGTAATGTCCTGGGATCCAGGCTTCTAGTCAAAGATACTAAGTGGCCTTTTCTGCTCACTTCAGCTGGTATCCCTCAATGGTTTGAACCAAGACATTTCTTAGCCCTCCAACCACAGACAGAGAAGTTATCTCCCATTTGTGCCTTATTGATTCTATTGAGGGTTGAGATTCCCAGCACTAGGCCGAAATAAACAGTTGAGATTTTTTACAGCAGTGTGACTCAGGCTGCATCAAAGCTGCCAAAAGTGCATGGAGTCATTTAAGTAGGACGCTATTTTTTTTTGTTTTTATTTGAGACAGAGTTTAACTTTGTCTCGTTTGGCAGAGTGCCATAGCATCACAGCTCAGAGCAACCTACAGCTACCTGGCTTAGGTGATTCTTTTGCCTCAGTCTCCTGAGTAGCTGGAAATACTCATGCCGATTAAAACACCCGGCTAGTTTTTGTTGCAGTTTGGCCAGGCCGGGTTCGATTTCACTAGTCTCCTTTTATGGACAAGGCACCGTGAACACTGAGCCACAGGCACCGCCCTTGGGTCCCTATTTCAAAGACCACTTTGACACGTACCCCAAAAAATCCATACGAGTGAAGCTTACAAATTTATCATGCCTGGCTACAGCCTCAATTTGGTCATAGCTTCACAGGTCTTAAGCGTGTCTACTTTGCTTGAACAATCAAGGTAATTCTGGGCTTTTTAGATAGTGAAAATCTTTGTTCGTCGGTTTGTTGATTTGTCTGTGCATGGTTGTGTATATGGGTATTTTTGAAATACAATTTCCCTATGTGGTCCAGGCTAGTTTTTCATGGCCTCAGCCTTGATCATAACAACCTCAAACTCCAGGATTCAGGCAATCCTCCTGCCTGAGACTCCCTTGTGCCTATGAATACTGGTGCCTGTCACAATGCCCAGATAATTTTTTCAGTTTTTCCTGGAGACAGGGTGTGAAATTTACTCTGTCCATTCTCAACACCCCCTCATTCATGAACTCCACTCAACTCAGCCTGCAAGAGGGCTAGTATTACAAGTGTGAGCCACTAAGTTTGGTCATTTTCTTTCTTTGTTTCCTTCTCTCCACCTTCCCTTTACCCTCTCTCATTTAATCTTTCCTCCCTCCACTCTGTCTCTCTCATTGCCTTGCTATATCCATTCTTTTCTTTACTTAATTCCTTTCTTTCCTCTGTATCTCCCTCTATGCCTTAAGGAAAACTTCTCTAGTAAGAAACAACAAACTATACAAGTGATCATTCAATGTGTAGTCTTGAACTCTATAGTTGAAGTAGGTGAATTGTGGAATGTGTGAACTGTATGTGAATGGAGCTGTTATATTTTAATCTACAGCCTCTTGTCTATGAGGGAAATAGAGAAAAAACCTTGACCAAAACATAAGCATGGATGAGCAACACAGATGACACTTACAATCACAATTTCGGAGGCTGAGTCAGAAAGATTCTTAGAAGCCAAGGGGTTTAAGACCAGAATGAGCAACTTAGTAAGACCTCACATGTCCTAAACATAAGTGCAAAACTTTCCCAGCAGTGGTGACATGGGTGTGTATTCTCAGATGCTGAGAAGGATAACATCAGGAGGATCACTTGAGTTTAGCAGCTTGCATTTCCTTGAGCTATGATGTTACCAATGTATTTTTCTGGGGCAAAGGGGGAAACACAGTATGAAATCTACAAGCATTTCCTTGAGCTATGATGGTACCAATGTATTTTTCTGGGGCAAAGGGGGAAACACAGTATGAAATCTCAACACTATATAGATGCAGGAAATGTCCAGTATCATACTATATATTTTAAGCATGTATCCCAAATGGGATTTTTTTTTACCAAGATTGCCAATCCAGGTCAATATGGGAATATTAACTAATAGAACACACTACCATAATAGAATGAATAAGAAAAACCACATGGTCACCTCAAGAGACACAGAAAAGGCTTTTGACAAAGGCAATGTTTCTTGTTGATAAAAAGTTTAAAAAAATGTTAGATAAGAAGGGAACATCTTCAGGACTACTAGTGGGATTTACAGATGATTAGAGACATATAACATGCTAGATTTAGACAATGAGATAGTTTTCGATAATCAAAAGGAATGAAGTGCTGATTTATGCTACAGTAGAAATGGACCTTAAAATCATTATGATAAGGTAACAAGGCCAGTTATAAAAGACCACTCAGAGTGTCACTGAGCTCAGAAGAAGACATAGAGATATGAATTAGTGCAGGAATTTTGATACCTCCTTCCCCACTACAAAGTGTAGAGTATAAATGTCTTAACACGTAACTAAGAAAATGTGATGAAGGCTATGTTAAACAGTTTGATGAAAATATTTCAAATGATATTCACAAGCAGCATATTTTACCCAATAATTCATTAGTGTACATAGCCATGATTTAATTAAAAAAGAAAAAGGTAAAAAAAAAATAAACCAACATGAATATAAGTCCAATTGTCTGCTATGAGTAGGGAGTAGGTTGGGGAGGGTGGAGGGGAAGTGAAATTGACAGCTAGTAGATATTGACGTTCTTTGTCAGGGAAAAGACAATTCTCTACAATTAGACTGTGATGATAGCTGTATAATTCTGTGTCTATACTAGGAAACAGAATTGTACACTTTCAAAGGGTGAACTACTTATTTAAATAAACCTACTTGAGAATGTTTTCCAAAACTTGAGGTACTTAAATGTCTCACAGCATAAGAAATACCTAGATCGTGTGTATACCTGAGAGACAGTCAACACTATCTCCCCACTCACACACAGGCTACTATGAATTGACATGGAGGGCACATTGTTCCATCCTACCAAAGTTGTCATTTTCTATTTCCTTGAGACAAGAGTCTACTGCTTTCCCCTTGGTAGAGTGCTGTGACATCATAATAGATAACTGAAATTTCAAACTCCTGGGCTCAACAGATCTTTTTATTTTGCAGTTTTTTGGCTAGGGTCATGTTGGAACCTGCCACTTCTGGTTTCTGGGGCAGGCACCCTACTCCTTTGAGACAAAGGTGTACCAAGGGCTCAACAGATCTTATTGCCTCAGCCTCCTGCATATCTGGGAGTCCAGGTGCTCCCCCTCACAGTTCCCAGTTACTTTGGACCAAACACTCCTGCTTCCCAGAGTGCTAGGATTACAGATGTGAGCTAACACTCCAGACCTTGAAGTTAGGATATTTTTCAAACTATGGTTTTTGGCCAGTGGTAGTGCTTTATGCCTGTCATCTTGGCACTTTGTGAGGCCCAGTCAGTTGGATTGTATGAGCTTCTGAATTGGCGACCAGTTTGAAAACTAGTGAGATCCTTATATCTGAAGAATAAAAAAATGGCTGATTGTTATGTAGGTGCCAAGAGTCCCAACTGAGGGAAAAGGTTCATTTTTTGACAACATGTGACAATTACTGGAAGTTATGATACTAGGGCACTCTACTGTGGGCAACAAAAGGAGAGTCTGTCTCAATATGTAAATGGATAAAACAGTTGGTTGGGTACTTACCCCTCATTTTTACTTTTTTCCTCATTTCCAGTTTTGAAATTTTACGCCTACATTACATGTCAACTGGAGAAATTATTCTCTCATAGGGAAATTGTCTTCCTAAAACCTGTATTAGTCAAGCGTTTGGATTTTATGTAATTATGACCATTTGATATTCTCAATTCTCGTAGTCACTGGAAACTGCCCATACAGTGAATTCTTGACTGCAATCGGGCTTCTTATATGGACACTACAACATCCAGAGTAATCCCTCCATCTCTTCCGTTGAGGTCCTTCAATATGGGCCAATATTCCCTTGTCTCAATCAGTCAGAGGCCAGAAACTAGACAACTTTGAAAAAGTCCTACCCAGGAAATCAACTGGCAATGTCCTAATGAACCAATCCCAAACCTGCTGATTTTGATTCATTATTCCTCCCCATGGAAGCCACAACAAATCTATTCCTTTATGTAGTCCTGTATTCCATGTGCCTACTGACACCTCTCACTCTACTTTTCCTTTTGGAAACTGTGCTTAGGAAACTTTCTTTCTTTCTTTCTTCCTATTATTTATTATTTTTCATGAGACATAATCTCACTCTATTCGCTAGTGTAGAATGTCATGGGCTCAGTCTAGTGCACAGTGGTATCCAACACTTTGATTTAAGGGATCCTATTGCTTCAGTGCCACTGGAGTAGCTGGAACTACATGAAAGTGCCACAAGGCTTGGCTACCTTTTCTATTTCAGTAGGAACCCGTTAGGAGACGAGGGCTGAGGGTGTTTTCTGTTCTTCAGCCTTGTTTCCAACACCTGAGCTCAGGGGAGCAGCTCACCTTGGACTCCCATAACATCCAAACATTGTAGTTATGTTTGCCAATAATCATTGACGTCTACTTAAGAAACAACCTTGTTCTGGGCTTTGAGGAGATTCCAATCCTCAGGCCCCGGTAACACATTTGGCTTATGTCAGGACTATTTGGCATATTCGTGGTGGCAGATATCACAACCATTATGCATACATCTCTTCTTTACTTATCAGATTTCATTAATGCTTGTGTATTGAATGTGTTGCCCAGCATAACTCTTCTACTTCCTGTGTGGCCCTGAAGCCAAAAGTTTGGATACACTTGGCACGGAGGTCAGGAATGTTGGAATATTCCAGATAGGCTGATATTTCCCATGATCATCATAAATGATTGCAGCTATGGCGTACTCTACTGAACACATTGCATAACCAAAAGTCAAAAGAGGACATTCAGTGTGACACATACCTTACCAAACAAGCCTATTATATACAAAGAAGAAAAACATCACGAAAAGTACAAGTGAGAATTGTGTGTCATACCTGTCAGATCTGATAAATCTCTGATATTTGGGCTCCTGTTCATGCTCTACAATATCCCAGGGCAGAAGTAGTTATAAACGACAATCTTCCATTTGCTTACAAATCCATGAATTGAAAAGGAAAGGAAGGTTGTTGAAGTCCTTGGCCACAGACACCAAGAAACTTTTGGAAGCAGGAATTGAGTGCAGAGAAAAGAAACTCACGGTTTTGTAACAGTTTGGACCCAACAACATACCTGGAGAGCCACTACACATTCTTAGCAGGAATAAGTTTAAGCTTGAAAGTGGTAACCCATGGAAACACCCATTGTGAATTCATCCACAGTGACCATACAGTGACTTCATACTTTGTTGTCTTGGGATCAGGCTTCTGGTCAAAGATACTAATTGGCTTTTTCTGCTCACTTAAGCTAGTGTCCCTCAAGTGTTTGAAGCAGGACACTTCTTAGTGCTCCATCCACAGACAGAGAAGTGATCTTCCATTTGCCCCTGATTGATTCAATTTATGGTTGAGACTCCCTGTGGTAGGCTGAGAGAAAATAAGACAACATTTGAGATTTTGGACTGCAATGTGAATGAAGTTGAATCACAGCTGACAAAACTGCATGGAGTAAGTTAAGGAGGACAATATATATATACATATATTTTGTGACAGAGCCTCAAGCTATCTCTCTGGGTAGAGTGCCGTTACATAACAGGTCACATGAACCTACAACTCCTGGTCTCAAGTGATTCTCCTCTCTCCACTTCCCAAGTAGCTGGGACTTCTAGTGCCTGACACAATTCCTGGCATTTTTTGTTGCAGTTTGGCTAGGCTGTGTTCGAACCCATCACCCTCATTCTATGGGGCCCAGGCATTACCCATTGAGCCACAGGCACCTCTAGTGGGATGCTATTTCAGGGACATGTATTGATACCTACCCCAAAACATCCATTTGAGAAAAGATTTCAAATTTACTATGCTGGGCTACAGCCTCAATTTGGTCATAGTTTCACAGGTCTTAAACGTGTCTAAATTTCTTGAACCTTCAAGGTAATTCTGGTCTTTTTAGATGATTAAAATGTTTGTTGGTTGGTTTGTTTTTATGTTGTGCATGGATATGTGTATGGGTATTTTTGAGAGACAGCTCCAGTATGTGGCCCAGGCTAGTCTATCAGGAACTCAGTCTAGATCATAACAACTTCAAACTCCAGGATTCAGGCAATTCTCCTGCCTGAGACTCCAATGTGACTAGTACTGCAGATGCCTGTCACAATGTGTAGATACTTTTTTAATTTTTAGTAGAGACAGGTTCTGACTCTTGCTAAGCCCTTTCTCAGAACCCCCTCATTCAAGAACTCCACTCATCTCAGACTGCCATAGGGCTAGGATTATTGGTGTGAGCCAACAAGTTTGGTCATTTTCTCTTTGTTTGTTTACTGCCTTCTCACCCTTCATCCTTCACTTACTTTTTCCTTCCTTCCTCCAAATCTCTCTCTCTGTCATTCGCTTGCTCTCTCCATTCTTTTCTTTCCTTCATCACTTTATTTCCTCTGCCTCTCTCTTCTACAACTTAAGGGAAACTTCTGTAGTATCAAACAAAGAAACTGTACAAGTAATTCCTGAATGTGTAGTCTTGAGCTCTATACTTTAAATGGGTGACTTGTGTAGTGTGTGAATTATAACTGAAAAGAATGGTTATGTTTTAATCTATGGGCTCTTATCTATGAGGAAAATAGAGAAAAGTCCTTCACCAAAACATAAGCATGGATGAGCTCCATAGTTCACACCTATGATCCCAGCAATTTCAGAGGCAAAGGCTGAAATATCACTGGAACCTAAGGGGTTTCAAACGAGACTGAGTAAGAGTGAAACCCAACTGGTCCAGGAAATAAGTGTCAAATTTTTCTAGTAGTGATGTCATGGGCTGTACTGTCTGCTACTGAGAAGGATAAGTCTGGAGGATCATGTCAGTTCAGCAGCTTGCATTGCCTTGAGTTATTATAGTACCAAAGTATTATTATTATTATTATTATTATTATTGTTGTTATTATTATTATTATTATTATTTTGTAGAGACAGAGTCTCACTTTATCACATTCAGTTAAATGCTAGATGTCACACAGCTCACAGAAACCTACAACTCCTGGGCTTAGGCAATTCTCTGTTTTCAGACTCTCAACTAGCTGAGACTCCTGGCACCTACCTCAATGCTTGGCTATATTTTAGCTGCAGCTTGGCCCTTGCTGTGTTTGAAATAGCCACCCTCAGTATATGGGGCCAGCTCCCTACCCACTGAGCCACAGACATCGCCCAACCAATGTATTTTTCTGGGACAAAGAGGGAAACACTGTGTCAAATCTATAAGAGATATACTGTATAGGTGGAGGAAAAGTATGGTAGCATACAAAATATTTCACACATGTAACCCTAATGGGATTTATTACGGGGCTTTCTAGTCTGTATAAATATGGGTAAATCAACTAATACAACACACTACATTAATAGATTCAATAAGGAAAACCACATGGTTGCCTCAAGAGACACAGAAAAGGCTTCTGATAGAGGCAACATATCTTGTTGATAAAATTCTTTAGAAATTGTAGGTGAGAACGAACATCTTCAGGACTACTAATGGGATTTACAGATGATTGGATACATTTACCGTGCTATATTCACACGATGGAATATTTTTCAACAACAAGAGGAATGAAGTGTGTGTTTATGTTACAATAGGAATGAACCTTAAAATCCTTATGATAAGAGAAAATGAAGGGAGGAGACAAGACAGTTGCCTTGAGTCAGCTTTTCACAGAGGCTCCCATCCAGAAGGAGAGTTAAAGGACAGAAGTTCAGCAAGTAAGCTGATGGCTTGGAGCTGAGCCAAGAGGGAATGTTGATGAGTGCACATCTCCTCTGCTGAGGCAAGCTGTGACGCCAAGGAAATAAACAATAGGTGCGAAATCCATTGCCAAGTGAATGGGAGTCCCCTCCACTTTGAGAACAGCTTGTAGTATACTTACTACAAACAAGCAAGCAAAATTCAGGTTTTTTCCTATTTTTCCCATGAGAGAGAACCTCTTAAAAACAGAACTTCCCCAGAGAGGATACACGAGTGTGTCATGGTACTCTCTCACCAGGCATAAAACTGAACATAGACTCTACCCACAATTCTGAACTTCCAGCAATCCCCTCCACTCTCACTCCAAAGTCTGGTAGATTGTCCCCTGTGAAGTCCAGGCTTTTGGGCAGTTTTTCAAGACATGTGGATGAGGCTTACTCTGTTTCAGGTCTGTGCTGGTTCTGAGGCATGGGTGTGGAGTGGGGACTGTGGAGCAAGGAAGCCATACTGGAGATGCAGAAATGGTTCCCTGATGCACAGTGCAGCAGTGGCAGTGTTGGGAACAATAGGGCTCACACCCCTGGGTTTTATTTTGGAGGGACACTTTCCTTCTCTCTTAGCAAACAGAGGGAGCTAGGCCTCTACTCCTGTGGCACCCATATGCAGAACACATCTGGGATGGAAACTCAGGCCTCATGAGCAAAGGCTATGCCTGAGACAGTACATGCCCAGGTGGGGTGCAAAGGGGACACAGAATAGAATCAGCGTGCACAGAGGTGGCATGCTCCCAGGGCAGAGCTGAGTCAGAATTGCTGCTTTTGTGAGTCAAAGATGCAACTGGATCCCAGGGGGAGCATAATGGTGACAAAAGCAAGCATGGCAGGAGAACCAGCCCAGGGAGGGGCAGAAAGTGAAATCCATGTGTGAGCTCTAACCATGCCCACCCCAAAACAGAGTGCAGCAGGGCATGAGACACCAGCTTGAAGAGAATTGGAGCAGTGGCAGTGGCACAGGGCTGGGCTGAGTAATATTTTCTGTGAACTCAAACAGTGCCTGGCCCACAAAGGAGTATCACTGGGACAGAAATGCCAATTCTGTGAGAATATAAGTGGCAGTAACATTGATCTGGGTTTGGGCTCAAAATGAGTGATACTCCCCAGCTTCCATTAAGTGGAGGTTATCATGCTGCAGCTCCCCCTCACAGCTGTGCCAGAGTTCAATGGCCTAGCCGAGGAGACATAGAGCTCCCTGTGACTCAGGCAGTTGCAAAACACTGGAGCATCTGCTCATTAGAGGGAACTGGGTCACAGCCCTGTGGTGTTGCCTGTGACTGGGTGTGACAGAGATGCAAGGTGGGGAATGAGGTATCTACTTTCCTGGAATAATTCCAAATAACCAATTTGCTGGTTGGGCCCTTCTGACTCCATGAACCACAAGAACAATTTATACTCCTGTCATCAGATGACTACTATCTATTTGCTATTGACTTTTTTAGCTCTCCAACTTGAAACTGTGTGCTGACTGTGACAATTGATTTGGAACACTTGACCTGGACCAATCAACTGAGGACTATCCATTGTTGTACCCTGGTTGTGTTGTTGTGGGAAGGTTTGATTTTCGTTTTGAATGTGTTGTCCAAGGAGAGGGGGAGGAGGGTTGTCTTAGTTGCTGGTATTTCTCCACAGCTGAGACTTCAAACAAGAATGCTGATACACTATGATTGGACATAGACCAGATGAAAACAAGACAGAGCCACTTAGCCCAACCATACCAAGCAGGTCACCAATGTCTCAGGCCATAGTACTGTATGGATCCTTTGCAAAGCTGTAGGGGAAAAGCTGCAGTCACCACTCCAAGCTCTTGGGCAATGGGCTGGTTAATCAGTGCTCCAGGGGCTGATAACAAAATTTCACCTTATCTGCTCATCTAGCCAAGTGGTGAAAAATAATCAGGGGCAGAATCAGTGGAAAAACTCCGGCAACATGAATCATCAGAGTAGATCAAATCCCACAAGGAACAACAAGGTGAACATGCTAGAAGATCCCATTCATAAACAAATAGCTTTGATGTCAGCAATCAAATCCAGAATTTGGATGGTAAATATGATTCATAGAAGGAAGGTAAAGTTGGAATTAGAAATTCAAGGAACATTTCAAAACTTGTCTCAAGAACTCTATGAATTCAAGGACATAATCACCAAAGATTTTGACACATTGAAGCAAGAACCTGCAGCACTCAAATGTCTGAGAAATACAGGAGAATTTCTCAGTAACAGAATGGAGCAGGCAGAAGAAAGGATCTCTGACAATGAAGATAAAGCTTTTGCACGCTCCCAAACACTCAAAAAGGAAGAGAAGTAGAGAACAAAAATGGATCATTCTCTCAGAGAGCTCTGGGACAATTGAAATTAAACTAATATTCACCTTATGGGAATTCCTGAAGCTAAGGAGGATTCTTCAAAAGGGCCAGATGCTCTCCTTCAATAGATTTTTGAGGAGAACTTCCCAAACATGGCAAGAGATTTGGAAATGCAGATAGCAGAAAGTTTCCAAAACCCAGCATGACTCAACTCAAATAAAGCATCTCCCAGACACATTATAATAAACCTCGTTAAAGTTAATACGAAGGAGAACTTTCTGAAACTGCTGGACATAAGATAACCATACCCTACAAGGAGAAGCATATTAGAATTACTTCAGAGCTCACTGCTGAAAATTTTCAAGCTAGAAAATGGTGGTTATCCAACTTTAAATTCCTAAAACAAAATATTATTCAACCCAGCATCCTGTATCCAGCTAAACTGAGTATCATTTATGATGGAGAAATTAAATAATTTAATGACATTCACATGTTGAAGAAATTTGCCATAACTAACCCATCTCTCAAGGATATTTTCAGACCTATCCTCCATAAAGAACAGCACAATCCTCCACCACCAAAGTAAACTCAATCAGAAATTTTTGATCAAATTCCAACTTCCACAGTGGTGAAAGGATTAAAAATGTCCACTGGACTTTCAAAAGCTCGATACCCAAAATACTACCAGTCTTGTGAATTTTCTCAATTAATGTGAATGTCTTAAATTGTCTTCTGAAGAGGCACAGGTTGCCTAACTGAATACAAAAACTCAGGCCAGATATCTACTGCATACAAGAATCTCATCTTGCCTGAAAAGATAAATATAGACTCAGGATGAAGGGATGGTCAAGTGTAATTCTGGGAAATGGCCATCAGAAAAAAATTAGGTGTTGCCATTTTATTCCCAGATACAATAGGCTTCAAAACAACAAAACTAAGGAAAGATAAGTATGGGCATTTCATGTTTGTAAAGGATAACACTCAAAATGATGAGATTTCAAATATTAACATTTATACTCTCAACCAGAATTTGCCTCAAATTATAAGAGAGAATCTAACAGAAATTAGCAACTTGAATTTCTCCAGCTCAATAATAGTTGGAGATTTTAGGACCCCTTTGGCGGTGTTGGATAGATCATCCCATAAGAATCTAAGTGAAGGGCGAAGCTTGTGGGTCAGTGGGTAGGCACTGGCCACACAAAACAAGGGCACTAGATTCAAATACGACCCTGGCCCAATTGCAACAAAAAACTACAAAAGTAGCCAGGCATTGTGGCAGACGTCTGTAGTCCCAGCTACTTGGGAGACTGAGGCAAGAGAATCACCTAAACCCAGGAGTTGGAGGTTGCTGTGAGCTGTGTGATGCCACAGCATTCCACCAAGGGTTATAAAATGAGAGTTGCTCTTGCTAAAAAAAAAAAAAAAAAAAAGAAAGAAAGAAAGAAAGAAGGAAAGAAAAAAAGGAAGACAAATAAACTAAGCAAAGAAATAGGTACAGCATAGACATTTCCTAAACTAATAGAGGCCATACACAGCAAACCCACTGCCAATATAGTATAGAATGGAATTAAAATGAAATCATGTCCACTCTGATCATGAACAAGGCAAGGTTTTCCATTGTCTCCACTGCTTTTTAACATTGAAATAGACATCTTCACCATTGCAATCAAGCAAGAAAAAGCTATCAAGGGTATACATATAGGGTCAGAGGAGATCAAACGTCAAACTTGCACTCTTCACAGATGATATGATTTTATATCTGGAACACCCCAAGGTTTCAACTACAGAACTCTTAGAAGTGATGAAGGAATACAGCAGCAGCTCATGTTAAAAAATCTATAGTCAGAAATCTGTAGCCTTTATATACACCAACAGTAGTCAAGCTGAAAAAAAGTCAAGGGCAATATTCCTTTCAAAGTAGTGCCAAAGAAGATGAAATATTTGGGAGTTTACCTAACAAAGGAGGGTAAAGGTCTCTATATAGAGAACTAAGAAACTCTGAGAAAAGAAATAGCTGAAGACATTAACAAATGGAAAAACATACCATGCCCATGGCTGGGTAGAATCACCATTGTTAAAATGTGCATACTGCCCAAAGCAATCTACAGATTTAATGCAATCCCCATTAAAGCATATTTTCAAGATCTGGAAAAACTAGTACTTCATTTTATATGGAAATAGAAAAAAACCTCAAATACACAAGATATTACTCAGAAATAAAAACAAATCAGGTGATGTCACACTACCAGACCTCAGACTATACTAAAAATCAATACAAATGTAATCAAAACAGCATGATACTGTCACAAAAACAGAGAGGTAGATGTATGGAACAGAATATAGAACCAAGAGATGAACCCAGCCACTTACCATCATTTGATCTTCAATAAGCCAATTGAAAACATTCAGTGGAGAAAAGACTCCTTATTTAAAAAATGGTGCTGGGTGAACTGGCTGGCAACCTGCAGAAGATGGAAACTGGACCCATACTTTCACTATTAACTAAGATAGACTCTCACTGGATTAAAGATTTAAACTTAATATACAAAACAATAAAAATACTAGAAGAAAGTGCAGGGAATACACTTGAAATCGGCCTGGGTGAATATTTTATAAGGACCCCTTGGGCAATTTAAGTAATACCAAAAATAGATTACTGGAATATGATCAAACTGAAAAGCTTCTGCAGGGTGGTACCTGTAGCTCAGTAGGTAGGATGCTGGCCCCATATTCCCAGAGTGGCAGATTCAAGCCAAGCCCCAGCCAAACTGCAACAACAACAAAAAATAGCTGGTGTTGTGGTGGGCGCCTGTAGTCCCAGCTACTTGGGAGGCTGAGGCAAGAGAATCACCTAAGCCCAGGAATTGGAGGTTGCTGTGTGATGTGCAATGCCATGGCATTCTAACAAGGGTGATAAAGTGAGACTCTGTCTCTACCAAAAATAAAAAATAAAAAAAGAAAAGCTTCTGCACAGTGAAGAACACAGTAATTAAAGCAAGCAGACAGTCCTCAGAGCGAGAGAAGATATTTGCAGGTTATGTCTCTGATAAAGATATAATAACCAGAATCCACAGAGAACTCAAATGTATTAGAAAGAAAAGAACAAGTGATCTCATCTGTGTATGGGAAAGGGACTTGAAGCAAAACTTCTTTGAAGAAAACAGGTGCACAGCCTACAGACACATGGAAAAATGTTCTTCATCCTTTATCATCAGAGAAATGCAAATCAAAACCACTTTGAGATATCATCTAACTCCAGTAAGTTGAGTCCACATCACAAATTCCAAAACCATAGATGTTGGTATGGATGTTGAAAAAAAGGAACACATCTTCACTGCCGGTGGGACTGCATACTACTGTGTTCCTTTTGGAAAGATGTTTGGAGATCACTTGGAGATCTAAAAATAGACCAGTCATTTGATCCTTCAGTTCCTCGATTGGTTATATATCCAGAGGAACAAAAATCACGATATAACAAAGATATTTCCAACAGAATGTTTATTGTAGCCCAATTCATAATTGCTAAGAAGCCCAAGTGCCCATTGTCACATGAATGGATTAACAAATTGTGGTATATGTGCACCATAGAATATTATGTAGCCTTAAAAAAGATGGCGACTTTACCATTTTCATGATTACTTGCAAGGAGCTGGAACATATTGTCTGAAGTAGGTGGAACTAAAGGAAAGGGCCACAACACTTGACTACCCTATTTCAGTAGAAACCTGGTGAGAGATCGAGGCTGAGAGTGTCTTGCTATTGCTCAGCCTTGTCTCCAACAGAAGATCTCAGATGATCAGCCCACCTTGGAGATCCAGAGTTTCCACATATGGTAGTCAGGGGTGGCAAAAGTCATTGAACTCTAATTAATAAATGACCTTATTAGGGGCTATGAGGAGTGTCCAATGCTCAGGCCCCAGTGACACATATGGATTATTTTAGGACTGTTTTGCACATCTGTCATGGCAGATATCAACATAATTATGCATGGATCTCTTTTTGCTTCTCAGGATTCATTAGTAATTTTGTGCTGAACGTGTGGCCCACCATAATTCTTCTACTTCCCTTATGGCCAAGAAGCCATATTTTGAACACACTGGCATGGAAGTCAGGCATTTTGGAACTTTCCAGATAGGTGGATATTTCCCGTGATCATCATAAATAACTGTAGGTACAGAGTACACTACTGGTCACATTGCCTAAAGAGACTTCGAGAGAGTATCTTCAATGAGACACCTGCCATCAAAACCAAGCCTATTCTAAAGAAAGAACTAAAATCTTACGAAAAGTAGAACAGAGAATAGTGTGATTTCGGGTCTGTGAAATCACTGTTTAATCATGGGCTCAGGATTGTGTTCAGTAACATCCCTGGGAAGAGCTAGTTATAAACTATACTCTTTCACTTACTTACAAATCCATACCTTGAAAAGGAAAGGAAGGTTTGTTGAATCCCTTGGCTGGATATATTAAAAGGCCATGAAGGCTATGTTAAATAGTTCAATGAAAATATTTCAGATTGTATATAGTGTCAACACATTGTGCCCCATGATTGCACCAATGTACACAATTATGATTTAATAAAAAATAAAAAAATAAAAAACAACTTTTGGAAGCAGGAACTAATTGTGGAGAAAATCTTTTATAACAGTTTGAACTGAATGGAAAACCCAAATAGCCACTACACATGCGTAGCAGGAATAAGGTTAAGCTTAAAAAAGGTAATGCAGGGCCAAACCCATTGTGATGTCTTCCACAGTGACCACATAGTGACTTCATTCTGTAATGTTCTTGGCTCCAGGCTTATGGTCAAAAATACTAAGTGGCCTTATCTGTTCACTTCAGCTGATGTGCCTCAAGTCTTTGAACCAGGACATTTCCTAGCCTTCCATCCACTTATAGAGAAGTTATCTCCAATTTGTGTGTTATTGGTTCTATTGTAGGTTGAGATTCCTGGCACTAGGCTGGCACAACAGTTAAGATTATGTATAGCAGTGTGATTCAAGCTGCATCACTGCTGACAAAAATGCATGGAGTCAATTAAGTATGACACTCTTTATTATTTTCCTTGAGTCATATTTTCACTTTGTCACCCTTGGTAGAGTGCTGTGGCATCACAGCTCACAGCAAGCTCCTACTCCTGGGCTTAGGCAATTCTTTTCCCTCTGCTGACTGAGTAGCTGTAACTACAGGCTTCCTTCACAACACCCTGATATTTATTCTTGCAGTTTGGGCAGTTCTGCGGTCAAACACACCACCCTTGTAATATTGGACCTGTGCCCTACCCACCAGCCTCCATTTGGTAATAGTTTCACAGGTTTTAAGCACATGTACTTTGCTTGAACGATCAAGGTAATTCTGGTCTTTTTGGATGATGAAAATGTTTGTCCATTAGTCTGTCCAGCATGTGTGTATGGGTATTTTTGAGATATGGGTATTTATTCAGTTTCTGTACATGACCCAGACATGTGTTTTGTGGCCTCAGCCTAGATCTTAGCAAGGTCAAAATCAAGGATTGTGGCAATCCTCCTGCCTAAGACTCCCATGTGACTAGGAATACAGATGCCTGTCACAATGCCTAGAAGACTTTTCACTTTTTAGTAGAGACAGGGTCTGAGTCTTGCTCTGTGCATTGTCAGCATCCCCTCATTCAAGAACTCCACTCATGTCAGCCTGTCAGAAGGCTAGGATTATAGGTGTGAGCCGTGAAGTATAGTCATTTTAACATTCCTTTTTCCCACCCCACCTCCCTCCCTTTGTCCCTCACTCATATTATCCTTCCTTCCTCCAAATCTCTCTCTCTCTCATTCTCTTGCTCTCCCCATTCTTTTCTTTCATTCCCTTCTTTCCTCTATCACTGTCCTCTACACCTTAAGGGAACCTTCTTTAGTAGCAAACAAACAAAGTATACAAGTGATCCCTGAATGTGTATTCTTGAACTCAATACTTGAAATGGGTGAATTGTGGAGTGTGTGAATTATATCTGAATAGGTTTGTTACCTTTCATTCCACGGGTTTTTATTTATGAGGAAAATGGAGAAAAACCTTCACCAAAACGTATGGATGAGGACCATAACTCACACCTCTAATGCCAACAAATTCAGATGCCGAGGCAGAAAGATGACTGGAAGCTAAGGAGTTGAAGACCAGATTGAAGAACATAGTAAGACACCCCCCCTTGTCCAATAAATAAGTGAAAAATTTCCTCATCAGTGATAGCATGGGGCTTTACTTTAAATTGATGAGAAGCATAAACTCAAGAGAATCACTTCAAGTTAGAAGCTTGGATCTCCTTGAGCATTATAGTACCAATGTATTTGTCTGGGGCCAAGGGGAAATGCAGGATCCAATCTGCAAGATACATACTGTATAGGTACAGGAAATATCTGGTTGCATACAAAACATTTATACGTGTATCCCAATGGGATGTATTATCAGGATTTACAGTCTCCCTACATGTGGGATAATCAACTAATAGAACGCACTACATTATTAGAACCAATGAGAAAAACCACATGGTCGCCTCAAGAGACACAGAAAAGACTTTTTTTGTTTGTTTGTTTGTTTTAAATTTTTTAAATTAAATCATAGCTGTGTACATTAGTGCAATCATGGTGTACAATGTGCTGGTTTCACATACAATCTGAAATAATTTCATCAAACTGTTCAACATAGCCTTCATGGCATTTTCTTGGTTATTACATGAAAACATTTGTATTCTGCATTTGGTAAGTTTCACCTGTACCCTACTAAGATGCACCATAAGTGTGATCCGAACAATTACCCTCTCTCCACCCATCCTCTCCTCTCCCCTCCTCTCCCTTGCCCCTTTCCCTATATTCTTGTGCTATAATTGTGTTATAGCCTTCATATGAAAGCTATAAATTAGCTTCATAGTAGGGCTGAGTACATTGCATACTTTTTCTTCCATTCTTGAGATATTTTGCTAAGAAGAATGTGTTCCAGTTCCATCCATGTAAACATGAAAGAGGTAAAGTCTCAATCTTTGTTTAAGGCTGCATAATATTCGATGGTATACATGTATCACAATTTAGTAATCCATTCATGGATCGATGGGCACTTGGGGTTCTTCTATGACTTAGCAATTATGAACTGGGCTGCAATAAACATTCTGGTGCAGGTATCTTTGTTATAAGGTGATTTTTGGTCTTCTGGGTATATATCAAGTAAAGGAATTATATGATAAAATGGCAGGTCTATTTATAGATCTCTATGTATTCTCCAAACGTCCTTAAAAAAGGAACGTATTAGTTTGCATTCCCACCAGCATCCTTGCCAACATCTCTGGTTTGGGGATTTTATTATGTGGGCTAATCTTAGTGGCGTTAGATGATATCTCAAAGTAGTTTTAATTTGCATTTGTCTGATGATTAAGGATAGTGAGCATTTTTTCATGTTCTTGAAGGCCGTGTGCCTGTATTCTTTAGGAAGTTTCTCTTCAAGTCCTTTGCCCACCCTGAGATGGGATCACTTGTTTTTTCTTGCCAATATGTTTGAGTTCTCTGTGGATTCTGGTTATTAAATCTTTGTCGGAGGCATAACCCCCAAATATTTTCTCCCATTCTAAGGGCTTTCTTCTTGCTACACTTACTGTGTTCTTGACTGTGCAGAAGCTTTTTAGTTTGATCAGGTCCCAGTAGTGTATTTTTGATACTGCTTAAATTACCTGGGGAGTCTTCCTCATAAAGTATTCGCCCAGGCCAATTCCTTCAAGAGTTTTCTCTGCACTTTCTTCTACTATTTTTAGAGTTTCTTGTCTTAAGTTTAAATCTTTAATCCAGTGTGAGTCTATCTTCATTAGTGATGAAAGGTGTGCGTTCAATTCCAGTCTTTTACAGGTCACCAGCCAGTTCTCCCAGCACCATTTGTTAAATAGGAAGTCTTTCCCCACTGAATGTTTTTAAGTGGCTTGTTGAAGATCAAATGATGGTAAGTAGCTGGGTTCATCTCTGAGTTCTCTATTCTGTTCCATATATCTACCTCTCTGTTTTTGTGCCAGTACCATGCTGTTTGATCACTATCAATTTATAGTACAGGTTCAGGTCTGGTAGTGTGATATCTCCTGCATTGTTTTTATTTCTAAATAATGTATTGGCTATTTGAGGTTATTTCTGATTCCACATAAAATAAAGTATTGTTTTTTCAAGATCTTTAAAATATGACAATGGAGTTTTGATAGAAATTGCATTAAAATTGTATATTGCTTTGGGTAGTATGGACATTTTAACAATGTTGATTCTTCCCAACCATGAGCGTGGTATGTTTTTCCATTTATTGACATATTCAGCTATTTCTTTTCTTAGAGTTTTACAGTTCTCTTTATAGAGATATTTCACGTCTTTGTTAGGTAAACTCCCAAATATTTCATCTTCTTTGGCAATGCTGTGAAAGGAATAGAGTCCTTGACTGTTTTTTCGGCTTGGCTATTGTTGGTATATATAAAGCAGGGATCCTCAAACTATGACCTGCGGGCCACATGTGGCCCACCGAGGATGTTTATCTGGCCTGCCGGGTGTTTTTGCCTCCGGTGCCTGTCCTGTTTAGCAGCAGATTCATCTCAGGCCGCAAAATCTGTTAGCAAAAAAACCACTGGTTGCATTCCCAAACAAAACATGTGCAGATTCACTGGAAAAGTTGCAAAAGGAGTTCCAATTCAGATTTAAAGAGCTTCATCTCCATGAACAGGACATACAGCTTTTCCATAACCCATTTTCTATTGACATTGAAAATGTAGAGGTCAGTCCCTGAAGTTGCTGCCTCGGGCCGGTGTCTCCTGCAGGTGGGAGACAGGCGCTGCAGGGTGTGCCAGGGGCGGTGAGCGGTCTTGTGGCTCTGGCTTTCTGGCTTCTCCATGGGGCTGGCCTATGGTGCCCAGATGCTCTGAGAACGTTTCCACTGTCGTTTGGAGGACACAGGCAGTGGGATTCAGAATTCCTGGAGAATTGCCTTTGTGAGAAGCTGGAAGTATTTCTTTAAGTTCCATCTCTTAGTTTTTCAAAGAAACATCAAGAAACCATGAACAACATTAGTAATGAAGAGTTTGACTGCCACTTGCTTGATGAAGGTTTTACTGCCAAGGACATTCTGGATCAAAAAA
>CAUYRH010138292.1:0-15268 GCA_963574655.1 Perodicticus potto
CTTAACAAAATATTTATTTATTTTTTTATTTTTATTTTTTTTTTTGAGACAGAGCCTCAAGCTGTCACCCTGGATAGAGTGCCATGGCATCACAGCTCACAGCAACCTCCAATTCTTGGGCTCAAGTGAGTCTCCTGCCTCCGCCTCCCAAGTAGCTGGGACTACAGGCGCCCACCACAACGCCCGGCCATTTTTTGGTTGCAGCCACCATTGTTGTTTGGTGGGCCCGGGCTGGATTCGAACCCGCCACCTCAGGTGTACGTGGCTGGCGCCTTAGCCCGCTGAACCACAGGCGCCGAGCCAACAAAATATTTATTAACAATAAAACAAAAGAGTAACTGTAATGTGATGAAGCCTTACGAACATCACCTTAAACAAGTGACCTGAGTTAAATGGAACAAACTAAATCCTGTGCTCTGTGATTGGATGAAATGGGAAGAACAGAGCATTACTTCTGTGACGGTGCTGATGAAGATACAAGACCTGAATTTATGGGGAAATCTTAGACAAATCCAAATTGAAGGACATTCTACATACTAATTTGCCAATAATTCTCAAAAGTAACAAGGTATTGAAAGTCAAGGAAAGCCTGAGGAACTGTTTTATACTGAAGAAATCTTCAGAGACATCACAAGTAAATTTCATAGATATTTCTAAACTGAATCTGCTATCTGTACAAGTATTTAATTTCTTTTCTTTTCTTTCTTTCTTTTTTTTTTTTTTTTTTTTTGAGACAGAGTCTCACTTTGTCACCCTGGGTAGAGTGCCGTGGCATCATAGTTCATAGCAATGTCAAACTCTTGGGCTCAAGTGATTCTCTTGCCTCAGCCTCCCACGTACCTGGGACGACAGGTGCTTGCCACAACGCCCAGCTATTTTTAGAGACAGGGTCTTGCTTTTGCTCAGGTTGGTCTCAAACTTCTGAGCTTAGGCAATCCACCTGCCTCGGCCTCCCAGAGTGCTAGGATTTCAGGCATGAGCCACCATGCCCAGCCTAAATATTAATTTCTTAATTTTTATGGTTGTGCTATAGTTATGAATTAGTAAAACATTCCAAGTAATGGCGAATCAAGTTAGTAACTTTACTTTCAAATGATTTAGGAAGAAGTTCTTTGTACTGTATTTGCAACTTTTCTCTGAGTTTCAGGTGGCATCTAAGTAAAATAATAAGGTACAAAGGGAAAGAATGTGATTCTTGTAATTCTCTGGGTCAGAAGTTCAGGTGGGACTCAGCAGAGCAGTTTTTGTGCTCCATACAGCAAAGGCTGGGGTCATTCACTCAGTTGCATTCAGCTAGAGAAGCTAGGCTAGAAGTTCCAAGAAGGATTCACTCACTGTTGGCTCCACTGTACCCCTCTATATGCACACCTTACATGGAGCATCATCCTTCAGCAGTCTAGTCCAAGATCCTTTCATCCTGCTAGCTAGATTCCCAGAGCAACAGAGGAACAGCCAGAACTCTTAAAGGTTTCTTCACTTGGATGGTGGTATGCATTCACTCTGTAAAATATTAATAAGGCTATCTGCTTAAGGTTTTGTATATGTTATGGTATGTGTGATACACTTCAACAAAAAAAGTAAGAATAAATTATAGTTACTGTTTTTTTAATTGCTCATTCTCCTTTTTCACTTAACACCATGTGTTAGGGGCAAATTCTTCCTAGGATGAGGCCAAGATAGTGACATAGCATACGTATCTGACGATCTCTCTTTCCAACCACCTATTAACGTACCTGGCAAATTTTAAATAAGTTTTCCCTCACTCTAGAAAATAAAGAGCCATTTCACCTCTACATCCCAAGATTCAGTGAATTTTCACTGAGCTCCCCGAAAGAGAGACGAATTTGTTGACAGTATACCTTTAGCCCGCCAGTTTTTCTAAGAAAAGGTAGGGAGGATGGCTTTGACTCAGATCCTCTCCCTTGCTTATGAGAACTGGCAGACCCACAGCTATTAGCCTCCCATCTTGGAGGAAGCTTCTCCACAGGTCTGCCCCCAGGGAAAGAAGTGCCCTACTCTCAAAACCACTCAACAAAGAGAAAGCCTGCTGGCAGACCTACTCCAGGGAGATTGAAATCTTTACAGCTACAAGCTCTGCTCTTGCTCAAAGAAAGCAATCTGAGAATTTGAAAGAAAAATATATTCATAGCTAATTTGTACCTGAGCTAATCCATTTAGAGGGCTGGAGGAAAAGGTTGACTGACATCCATTGAGCAAGTCCACTTGTTCCCCTAATTATTTAGAGATTTGTCTGTGGGGTTAGGTAGAGAGTTGGGTGATCATTTACATAGGATATCAATAGCCTCACATTCTGAATCTATTCTGAGAAGTTTATGTATATAATTTATGCAAATCTCCTTGTTACTAATTCTCCCAAATGGCTTTATTCCCAAGTCCCTGACAATTCAGCTAAACCATTGGCTAGTGCCCATTAATCATTGCCTATTTTAGCCTTTTACCATCCATCATCCAGACCTCACAGGTAACCATACGGCTGCTTTCAGTTCCTCCCATCAAGAAGGGAATTGTTCTTTAGGGCTATTTCTGAGCAGAAGTCTAAATTCTATAGCAGTCTGCTTCTTGCCAGTGTTGTCATGAATTCCAAAACTGTTAGTATCAGGCTTGAACTTTTCTAAGTATTCAGGTATCTGGTATACTAGATTTCCATATGGATTAAGGAAGGGGAGTCAGTGTACAGGGTCAGTAGGTGCATTGAGAGAGGGAGCCACTTACTTGTGCTTCAGACAAAACTTTCAATTGTTGCTTCGATTAATGATGAAGCACAGGTCATGTCCAACTTTACACTACAGAGGATTAGATAAGAAACACCAGGTTGTGATGAGTAACCAAGCAGATTAATCATTTAGAGTTCTATGGCCATGTGAATATACTTTATCAGGATCTAATAACACATTAAAAGATATTTATCAAAAGGAGAGTAGCTACTAAGTGCAGAAGAGAGAATGTCTTTTGATAAAACTCAAAGGGGCTTTGATATGATTCTCTCGTTTAGGCCTGCCACAACTTTCCATACAGCATCCCGAATTAGCCACAAATGTATCAATCACCATGATATCACTGGGTCTCAAGGACAGGTTCTTTGACCGCAGCCTGGATCACGGGACAGCTTCTTTTACTCCAGGCCTTATTCAACATCAATGGCTTTATAGGTTACTCAGTAAAAGGTCAGAGCAGTACATCCAGTTACGGTACACATTAACTCCAAATGCAAGCCATTCCTCCAAGTATTGTCCCTTTTTCTCAAACCAGAGTTGCAAGATGCAAAATACCTTTCCTTCTGGAGAGAATGTTCTGATGTGACTCAAATAACTGAAATCTCAGACACTTTACTGGGGTGACAGGACCATGCGTTTTTTTGGAATTTACCTACCAGTCTTTGGAGCACGTGACATCTGCTCACCAAGATAGAGAAGGTGTACTGCTGTACTCATTCATGAAAGTAGACCACGTCTAGAGTTCTCCACTCAAGACAGAAAAAAAAAATGCATTTGTAAGATCAATAGCTACTTACAAGAGGTGGTATTTTGTTGATTCGCTCTGGTAAAGAGAACATAGCTACAGTTGTCTCCTCTTACGGATGAAACTTCTGATGTCAAGGCCTATTGGTCTTCAGCACAGGCCATATTAAGTTCAATGGAGATAAGATAGACATCACTAATTTCATTTGTTTCAAGCTTTCTAAGTACTTATAAGCACTCATTTCTATGATTCTCCCAGGAATGCAGTATTGCTTCTGGTATGCTGTTTTGATTGGGAGGGGCCTTCTGCTTGGCTCCTTCTGCCCTAATAATCCTCTACTACTTGAGCAAGGGAGCCAGTGCTAGAATTCTACCAGCAGTTGAGTAGATTACTCCAACTATATGCTCTGCAATAAGGATTATAACCACAGGATGATTTTGTAAACATCAAAGTCCATGGTGAGACGGACTTAAGCCCAACTCCATGTACGACCTGACCACTCTAAGTTAAAATCAACTGAGCATTGATAGCAATGCTCTGGAGTCTCAGGGATCTGTGGCAGCTCAGAGCTTCCAGTCTCCAATAAACCTTGAAAAGTAGTTCTTTTTTCTTTGTGCAAAGTTACCTCAGTAAATGGCATAGGGTCTTTTGGGAAAAACTAGGATCTGTGTCTGCAACAGTATTATGGTGAAGGATCATGACTATTGGGATATCTTACATCGGGTTCCATACACCAAGTCATGGGACAGACTCAACAAAGAATTGCCCTGAGTTCATTCAGTGGTTCCCCAGACAGAACTTTGAAAAATCTGTGCTTAATAATCTGAACCTAGAACCCAATGCCATTTTATATGCAAATATAAAGTATTTTGAGGAGGTGTTAACATATGCTAAATTAAAAAAAAATGCTAAATTTTCTGAAAGTATGTATAGGTGTTATTATATTTTTTTGTTCAGAACTTTATCAATAGTTATTTTATCATTTTTAAAAAATCACATCACCGATTACAATACTGCTTATGACATTTTGTCTTCAAAATAACACATCTGTACAAATTTGCTTCTGGAACTGTTGTAAGTCAAGGTGATTCCACATATAAATGCAGACACATGACTACTTTCCCATCCATGCCTTCTAGGACAGTTCATATTCTCTAAGAATTCACACACTGAAACAGGAATATGTTTCTGATTTCTTCTGTATGATACAGAATACAGAATATGGAAGGTTAGAATATTACATTGATTATAAAAATTAATATAGGTTCGGCGCTTGTGGCTCAATGGGCTAAGGCACCAGCCACATATACCTGAGCTGGTGGTTCGAATCCAGCCCAGGCCGCCAAACAACAATGATGGCTGCAACCAAAAAATGGCTGGGCGTTGTGGCAGGCGCCTGTAGTCCCAGCTACTTGGGAGGCAGAGGCAGGAGACTCGCTTGAGCCCAGGAATTGGAGGTTGCTGTGAGCTGTGAAGCCACGGCACTCTATCTAGGGTGACAGCTTGAGGCTCTGTTTCAAAAAAAAAAAATTAATATTAGTAGGTTATATTAATTATGAATTTCATTTGCGAATAATTAAGGGAGAAAATTATAAAAAGGGAGCGTTAAGTCTGATAGGGTTGAGAATCACTGTTCTGTATGATACTAAGGAATTTCTGTTATCTCAACTTAGCATAGACCACTGTTAAATCCCAGCCAACAATCAGAACTATGCTCAGCTGCTTGAGTTAGTGCACTGATTCCAGAATCTCTCATATGACAACTGACAAATCCAGTGCAGTCGAAGACCATGTTCCCGTCTCCTGGATCCTCTTCAATTCTTAAGAGAATCCATTACCACACATTTTCACCAGGGTTTGGGCAATATAAATTAGTATTTAAAAACAGCCAGCCCTTGACATCTGCTAAGGCCTTGCCTTTAGTGGACACTTCCATCAAAGTAATCACAGGTGGTAATTTAAGTATTTTTATCACTAGGTACTGGGACTACCACTGTCCTATTATTATTTCATTATGATTTTCTGATACTTTTTCATAGTGGATATGTCTTCTGGCATTTTATAGAGGAGGTCGAACAAAACATTTTTTTTCTTTTTTTTTGTAGAGACAGAGTCTCACTTTATTGCCCTCGGTAGAGTGCCCTGGCATCGCACAGCTCACAGCAACCTCCAATCGCTTAGGTGATTCTCTTGCCTCAGCCTCCTGAGTATCTGGGACTATAGGCACCTGCTACAATTCCCAGGGTTTTTTTTTTTTTTGCAGTTTTTTTTTGGGGGGGGAGGTGGGGGCCAGGGCCGAATTTGAACCTGCCACCTCCAGTATATGGGACTGGCGCCCTACCCACTGAGCCACAGGTGCCACCCAACTTTTTTCTTTGGAATAATGTTCCAGATGATTCTCAGAAGTATGTCTCACCCCACCCCTTTCTGATGGATTTTCAGTCAACAAAAATTTATGGAGAATCTGCCATGTGCTAGACATTAGCTAGGTGTGGAGACTGTAAGACTGGCAGCATCCCTGCTCACAGGGCATTTTAAAAACCCTGTTCCTTCCCCTTTGTTCTGCAGATTTTTTTTCCATGGCCCACATTTCCCTTTTAATTCTTTCTTTTTTCTTTTTGCAGCTTTTTTTGGGCCAGGGCTGGGTTTGAACCCACCACCTCCAGTATATGGAGCCAGCACCCTACTCCTTTGAGCCACAGGTACCGCCCCCCCCTTTATTTCTTTCTTCGTTTTTCTATGAGGTGAAATCTTTCCAGACTTTTAAGCCATCTTTGTCAATACAGTAACATTTAAGTAGATATAATATCAAATTCTGAATTATACTTATGTATCTGCTTATTTAATTCAAAGAGCATGTGTTTACTATGTGCAAAACACTGTGCCAGTGCCAATTCCTTTTAAGTACTTTGCATGTGTGTTTAATCTTCATCCACTTTGAGGTATTGCTGTTGTTATCTGTATTCCCATTTTACAGATGAAGTAACTGAGGCATTAAGTGGCTAAGAAGCTAGCACTAGTAGTTAGATACAGATGGTCTGGATCCAAGGCCAACTCTCTTAACCACATCCTTGTGAAAAATGAGATACTAAGTTGAAAAACATGCCTTGCCTTAAACGACTTGGTAGGTAACATTTCTGTGTATGTTTTTACACTCTTTTCTTCTAGTAATTCACTTGGCCATTCATGGAATTGTGCTTTGTTATGTTGACCTTTTTATCTTATTGTTTATCTTTTCTATGAAAATGAAGACTTTCTTGAAGGTAGGAGTCATATATTATTTCTCTTTTTATCTTCAGCAAATAGCAAATAATAAAGGATCACTAAATATAAAGGCTCAAGAAATTATTCAAAAGAAATAGCAGTAATTATTAAAATTAGTATTTATGAATACATTCCACCTAAGGACACAATAGTGTTTTAAAGCCTTTGATTGAATAAGTTACAATGCTATTCTTGTAAGAGAGTTAAACATTATTATCTGTATTTCACAATCAAGGGCTTAATTGTCAAAAGGTCAAATGGCTTACTATAAGTTAAAAAGTCAGTAGGAGAGAAAAAACAGAATCTAGGAGTTTCTTTTCTTATTATAAGATATCCCAAAGTTAAGTCAATGCCCATAAGAATACAAAGAAAAAAACCATAACCGTTACAAAACCAAACGGTATTTAAACGCAAGACATTAATGTTAACTATATATAAATTATTTTGAAAATCAACTATAAAGATTATGTTCAGAAACTTCTTTCCACGCTATTTTTGTTTTCTACACATTATTTTAGTAAAAAAGGCTATATCCTCCCATGAGATCTACAGGGCGGATATGAGATAAGCCACAGATGAGTTAACTTGTTTTGGCTTGAGTAAGGAAATGTGGCTGCTCCAGATGCTTCCATGCTCCAGGCACATCAGATCTAGTAGGCAAGAGAAACTGGGCTAAGACTCAAAGTAGGGAGGTGTTTTGAGCTAATAACAAAGTCTACTTTTCCAGTGTTTCCGTAGACAAGGATCTTTTTTAAGAAAAATATTATTACAACATAGTTATAGATTAGTTCTTGGTAAACAAACTTCAACAAAGGATGATCCAAGAGACTTGAATTTCTAACTGTAGAAATACTTATTTTACTCTTAAATCTGTTTCACTGTTTTCTCTACCTCTGTTAATGGCTTCACCATCCATTGAGCTGACCAAGCTAGAAAAAGCAAATTCATTCTCCACAGTTCTTTCTCCCTCATACTCGTATGTCAATGGTGTTTTCCTCCTGGGTCCATTCTGTCTTCTAAGTAGATCTATTCACTAGAGGACTTTTCTGTTTGGACTGTCCTCATAACTCATTCTAGAATAAGTAATCAATGCTTCCATTAGCACAAATGTCCAAATGCTGCACTGTTAAAGACAAGAGTGTTTTATGCCAGAAAAATTCTACTAATGTTCATTTTTTTTTTTTGTAGAGACAGAGTCACACTTTGTTGCCCTCAGTAGAGTGCTGTGGTGTCACACAGCTCACAGCAATCTCCAACTCCTGGGCTTAGGTGATTCTCTTACCTCAGCCTCCCAAGTAGCTGGGACTATAGGTGCCCACCACAATGCTGGCTATAATGTTCATTTATTTTTATCTTTTTTATTTTTTGAGACAGGGTCTCACTCCATTGCCCTGGGTTGAGTGCCATGGTGTTATCATAGCTTACAGCAACCTCAAACTCCTGGGCTCAAGCAATCCTCTTGCCTCAGGCTCCTGAGTAGCTGGGACTGCAGGTGCACACCACAATGCCTGGCTAGTTTTTTAATTTTTGGTAGCGATGGGGTCTCAGTCTTGTTTAAGCTGGTCTCCAACTTCTGAGCTCAGACAGTGGGTCAGACAGAACCCTCCTTTTCCCATTTGCTCAGACCACTGAATCTTCTTTCTTACCTCTTTAAAATGCAGCTAAACAGATTCCATGACCCAAGTAAACAAGAAAGTCAAGGTCCCAATTATTCACTTTAAAATAACAATATATAAGCCAGGCGTGGTGGCTCACACCTGTTATCCTAGCATTCTGGGAGGCTGAGGCAGGTGGATCACCTGAGTTCAGGTATTCCAGACCAGCCTGAGCAAGAGTGAGAGCCTGTCTCTACTAAAAATAGAAAAACCAGCTAGGTACCTGTAGTCCCAGCTACTCAGGAGGCTGAGACAAGAGGATCGCTTGAGTCCAAGAGTTTGAGGTTGTTGTGAATTATGACACCATGGCACTCAACCTCTGGGGCAACAGAGTGAGACTTTGTCTAAAAACCAAACAAACAAAAAAGAATAAATAACAATATGCAGTAATATCAAATACTGTAATAAGAAAGATAACCAGAAATCTCTTAAGGTTTGGAAATTAAGCAATATGTGTAAATAGGCTATAGGCCAAAATAGAACCTGCGACAGAAATTAGAAAATATTTTGAACTGTATAGTAATAATAAGGCACATCGAAACTCGTGAGATGTAGTAAAAGTGTTGTTTAGAGGGAAATCTATATGCTTAAGCACATGGGATAGAAAAAAATGGCTGAGGCTTGGCGCCTATAGCTCAGTGGTTAGGGCACTGGCCACATATATCACACTTGGCAGGTTAGAACCCGGCCCAGGCCTGCTAAACAACAATGACAACTACAACAAAAAAACAGCTGGGCTTTGTAGCAGGGGCCTGTAGTCCCAGCTACTTGGGAGGCTAAGGAAAGAGAATCACTTAAGCCCAAGTGTTTGAGGTTGCTGTGAGCTGTGATGCTACAGCACTCTACCAAGGTGACATAGTGAGACTCTGTCTCAAGAAAAAAAAAAAAAGGGGGCGGCACCTGTGGGTCATCAAGTAGGGCACCGGTCCCATATGCTGAAGGTGGCGGGTTCAAACCCAGCCTTGGCTGAACTGCAAAAACAGAAAAATAGCTGGGTGTTGTGGCGGGCGCCTATAGTCCCAGCTACTCAGGAGGCTGAGGCAAGAGAATCACCTAAGCCCAGGAGTTGGAGGTTGCTGTGAGCTGTGTGACACCACGGCACTCTACTGAGGGCAATAAAGTGAGACTCTGTAGATACAAAAAAAAAAAAAAAAGAAAGAAAAATGAAAAAAAATGGCTGAAATTAATGATCTAAGATTTCATCTTGAAAATGTAGAACAAGATATTAAGCTCAAAGATGAAGAAAGAAAATAATAAGAAACACCAATGAATGACATAGTAAGGAAATAATGAAGAAAAATTACAAGGCCAAAATTTGGTAATTTCTAGCAATGAATGAAAGTGACAACTCCAGGAAGTCAAGAAAAGGGAGAAAAACACCAATGTTAGAAATGACTGAAGTTCCTACCATCATTAAAAAGAGAAAAGAGGTTATTACGGATATCTATCTCAATAAAATTTAAATATGGATAAAATTGACAAATTTCTTGAAAAACACAACTTACTAAAACAGATTATAGAAGAAATAAAAATTTTAAGTCATTCTGTATTACATAAAAAAATGAGATCTACTATTAAAATTTTTCTCCCAGTCCCCCCAAATAAATAAAAAACAGACATGAATGGCTTCACTGATAAAGTCTTCCCAACATTTAACAGTTAAAATGATTCTTTCCAAAAACAGTAAATGAGAGATAGTTTACAATATGTTGTATAAAGCCAGCATAATCTTAAAAAAGGAACACTAGTGGGCAATTCCTCTCATTAACATAGATGAAAACATCCTAAATAAAATGTTAGACACTAAAAATCTAATTATGGATAAAAATATAACAGCACAATTCAATTTGGTTTATTTGGGGGGATGTAAGGTTTGTTTAGCATTTAATAATTAATCAATGTAATTCATCACAATAAAATAGTATGTGATATGTACAATATAAAAGTCATATGAGCATTTCAATAGATACAGAAAAATCATGACAAATTTTAACATTCTTTCATAATTATAAAAATGCTTTTGACAAAGGGATATAAGGAAAATTCTTTAATTTGATAAAAGGTAAGCACAAAAAAAATATAAGAAGCATTTTACTTTCCCTTTGAGATCAAGAGTAAGACAAAGGTGCCCACTGTCACTATTCTTATTCCACATTATATTGTATGTTTTTATAGACAAGAAAAAGAACTAAAAAGTAATAAAATTGGAAATAAGAAAAAGAACTATTACTGTGCTCAGATTACCTGATTGTATAGATGGAAAATCTAGAAGAATTTACAAATTATTGGACATAATATATGATTTTTGTAAGGTTGTTGACTTGTTGGATACAAGACCAATATGCAAAAATCAATTGTGTGGTTTTTTTTTTTTTTTTTTGAGACAGAGTCTCATGCTGTCACCGTGGGTAGAGTGCCATAGCGTCACAGCTCACAGCAATCTCAAACTCTTGGGCTTAAGCGATTTTCTTGGGTCAGCCTCCCGGGTAGCTGGGACTACAGGCGTCCGCGACAATGCCCAGCTATTTTTTTTTTTTTTTTTGTAGTTTTTGGCAAGGGCTGGGTTTGAACCTGCCACCTCTGGCATATGGGGCCATCACCCTCCTCCTCTGAGCCACAGGCGCCGCCATGCCCAGCTATTTTTAAGTTGTAGTTGTCATTGTTGTTTGGCAGGCCTGGGCTGGATTCGAACGCGCCAGCTCTGGTGTATGTGGCTGGTGCCCTAGCCTTGTGAGATGCAGGCGCCGAGCCATCAATTGTGTTTTTATTTATTTATTTATTTATTTATTTATTTATTTATTTATTTATTTATTTATTTATTTTTTGGAGACAGTCTCATTTTGTCACTGTCGGTAGAATGCTGTGGCGTCATAGTTCATGGCAACCTCTTGGGCTCAAGCAATTCTCTTGCCTCAGCCTCCCAAGTAGCTGGGACTACATGTGTCTGCCACAACACTGGCTATTTTTAGAGATGGAGGGGTCTCTATCTTGCTCAGGCTAGTCTCAAACCCATGAGCTCAGGCAAGCCACCCACATTGGCTTCTTAGAGTGTTAGGATTATAGGCATTAGCCACTACACCCGGTTCAATTGTGTTTTTATATTCTGGTAACAATCAAATACTAAGATTAAAAAACATACTGTACTTAGCAAAACTTTTAATGAAAGCTGTAGAAGATTCTATGCAGCAAACTATACAAGATTATTGAGAGAATCTCAAGGAGACCTAAGTAAACAAAGAGGAGGATGGAAGACTCAATATTATAAGAAAGTTACTTCTTACAAATTAATACGTAAATTGAATGCAAACACAAGCAAAATTCTGGGTAGTTTTTTTGGGGTGCGAATTGACACAATTCTAAAATCCTACAGAAATGTATAGGACCAAAATAGTCTTATAGAAAAAAATAGTGTGGAAGGACTTATACTTCTGGATATCAAACTACTATAAAGCTACAAGGAAGCAAAATACACGTTAAGTCCCTGAAACAGACCACTTAAGCATTTGATTGGTAACGAAGGTCACACTGCAGAGTAATGGGAGAAAGAATAGTCTTTTCAGTAATGGGGACTTGGTAACATGTAGCCATATGGAAAAATATATGTGAATTAAACATTTAAATGTGAAACATAAAATTTCCAGATCACATAGAAGAATAAATTAATGATTTTAAAGATTTATTAAATGAGTATACACACAGCACTAATCTTAGAGTTCATAATTGGATAACATTAAAATGAGGCATTTTGGCTCCGCGCCTGTGGCTCAAGTGGCTAAGGCGCCAGCCACGTACGCCTGAGCTGGTGGTTTCGAATCCAGCCTGGGCCCGCCAAACAACAATGGCTGCAACCAAAAATTAGCCGGGCGTTGTGGCGGGTGCCTGTAGTCCCAGCTATTTGGGAGGCAGAGGCAGGAGACTCGGTTGAGCCCAGGAATTGGAGGTTGCTGTGAGCTGTGAGCCACGGCGCTCTATCCAGGGTGACAGTTTGAGACTCTGTCTCAGAAAAAACAAAAAAAAAAATGAGGCATTTCTTTTTGACATAGGACATTATCAAATGAAATGGTATAATATTTGTGATTTTGCTTCAAAATAATTTGAACTAAGATGGAGGAGAAGTGAGGGAGAATAGCTGAAATAAGATTTGTCAAGCATCTTTTTTTTTTTGAGACAGAGTCTCATTGTGTCGCCCTCACTAGAGTGCTGTAGTGTCACAGCTCACAGCAATTGGGCTTAAGCAATTCTCTTGCCTCAGCCTCCCAAGTAGCTGGGACTATAGGTGCCTGCCACAACACCTGACTATCAAGCATCTTTTTTGAAGCTGAGGTTTCACTGGGTAATTCTCCTTGCTTTGGTTTATATTTGAATTTTTCCATAGTAAAGTCTTTTTTTTTTTTAGAGACAGGATCTTGTTCTTGCTCAGGCTTGTCTTAAACCTGTGAGTTCAGAGCAATCCAACCGCCTCAGCCTCCCAGAATGCTAGGATTACAGGTGTAAACCACGTGCCTGGCCATAGTATAAGTTTTAAAAGAAGACACACTATTAAAGAGGGAATAGGCAAACTACATAGTGATAAAAGAAACTTAAAACACATAGAACCAGGGGCCTATATCCGAAATGTACAGAGAATTCCTACAAATTATTAAGAAAAAGATAACTCAATAGAAAAAACATAAAATGGCTAATAAATATACGAAAAGCACGCTAGCCCAATTAGTAATGAAGGAATTAGAAATTAAAGCCACAATTAAATACTGTATACCCAATGATACAAATAATTTATCATTTATGCAAACATATACATAAAATGGAGCTTGAGAGTCTCAAGTTCTGTGCCAATATTATAACATTAGCCTAACAGTAAGATTAAAAACACTTAAAAATGCCAAGGGTTGTTGAAGATGTCATAAAACAGCAACTCTCACAGCTGATGGGAGGGAATATTGGTACAACTAGTTTGGAAAACAGTTTAGCAGTGTATACACCAAATTTGAGTATACGCCTACCCTCTTGACCCAGCAATTCCAATCATAGGTACATACTATGTATACCCACTATAAGAGAGAGAGAGAGAGAGAGAGTGTGTGTGTATAAAATGTATCTCCAAAAGACAAGTAAGAATGTTTTTTTTTTTAAATAATTTTATTCAATCATAAAAGAATGTTGATAGTAACATAGTAACAGTCTTCATAATAGCCTCAAATTTGAAACTATTAAATTGTTCAATGACAGTAGAATGATCAAATTGTAGTTTATTTATACAACAGAATACCACACATAGCAAAGAAAAATAATGAATTATTGCTATATACATCAATATAGCTACATGTCAAAAACATATTAATCAAGAAGAAGCCCCTCCCCCAATATATACTGTGTGATTTCATTTAAATAGCATTCAGAAACAAGTAGAACTATTCTATGGTGTCAGAATTAAGAACAGGCTACATTTGGGGAGAAGGGTACTGAGTGGCTGGGGACAGGATGGGGCTTCTGGGTTGAGGAAATGTTTTCTTTCTAGCCCCCGGATAGTGATTACACAAGTATGTGCATTTGTTTTGTCTTCTTCTTTTTTGTTGTTGTTGTTGCAGTTTGGCCGGGTCGGGTTTGAACCCGCCACCCTCGGTATATGGGACTAGCGCCCTACCCACTGAGCCACAGGCGCCACCCAAGTATGTGCATTTTGTGATACTTCATCCAACAGTCAAACTGTTGGATTTTGTGTGTTACCCTTAGATTTTGTGTGGTTTTTGTATGTATATTGGATTTTAAGTAAAGATGTCTATTATAACAAAAGAATGGTGTGGGCTAGGAAAGGGAATTCTGACAAATGAAAAATTCATTTTAGTGCAGTAGAATTATGTATGAAATGTTTCAAAGTCCTGCTTTAGTTTGGTTATTATAATAAATAAAAACTGAATGGGAGAAATAAGTAATTAACATTTGTTCAAATACATGTATAAACTGAAGAAGGAGGTCCTTGAATTCTGTGCCAGAACCAAAATAATTTCAGCTTGAAAAAATTTAATCTTCCACCACAGCCCCACAAATAGCTCACTCAAAGAGCTATGAACTTCTAATTTTGAACAATATAATTCCCAGGCATATCTAAAAAAAAAAAAAAAAACCTATTGCAAAATATACCTACATAATGGAATGAGGTAATAAACTATAAGGCAATTAAATGTTGGGAGACAACTACCAATAATAATTTTGATTTTAAAAGAGTTACTCTTTCTAACAAATTACAGGGTCAACAACTTGGTAAGGATGTTCTGATTTCCACAATAAAACCATGTCATCTGCATAGAAAAGATTATTTATCTCTCTATTCTCTATAGCAGGATACAGTTTACATCTGGTAATAAAATAATATTTTTAAGATCTGAAGATCTCTCTGCTCTTGTGGGAAGATTTTGAGTTGGGGTGAAATAATATTTTTAAGATCTGAAGTTCTCTTTTCTCTTCATGGGAGATTTTGAGTTGGGGTGATAGGTGGCTTTATTACTCATTTTTGGAAATATTTCCTTTTTTGCTTATATATCATAATAAAGTTCTGCTTTAAATCTTATGATTTAAGATATATGTCCTTTTTTCTCTTCCTCCTAAAACTAGTATCACAATATAAAGATGGCTTGACTTTGGTGCATGGGCAGAGAAAAGGAACTTTTATTTATTTATTTATTTTTGAGACAGAGCCTCAAGCTGTCGCCCTGGATAGAGTGCCGTAGCATCACAGCTCACAGCAACCTCCAATTCCTGGGCTCAAGCGAGTCTCTTGCCTCTGCCTCCCAAGTAGCTGGGACTACAGGTGCCTGCCACAACGCCTGGCCATTTTTTGGTTGCAGCCGTCATTGTTGTTTGGCGGGCCC
>CAUYRH010138299.1:0-21202 GCA_963574655.1 Perodicticus potto
AAAGGACTGTGAGTCTAATGGCTAAAAATTAGTAATATTCTGTTATTCATTTTAAATATCCGATTGATAATATCCCATTTTGTTTCTTTTATAATATATAATATTTTTAAACACTTTGTCACAGAAATGAGGCAGGAAGAAAAACCCTTCATACAACTTCATTTATTCTTCAAATTACATGGAATCTTCATTTATGTTTTGGCCTTTATGTTGTGCATGTCATAATTTTTAGTTCCCCATATATTCCCTAAATATATGTTTTGCTGAGAATAGTCTTTAATTTTTATAACTTTGCATATCAAATGCTAATCTCTGTTTGAGGTTTAAAAATGTAATAATCGACATTTTTCTATACAAATGTGAATCTTTCTCACATTTTATTTCTCTTAGAAGGAACTCAGGAACCTGACCAACTTGTACAATAATTATACAAGTGGCCATAAATTTCGTGTATAATTGCACATGAACTTTATGGCCACTCTGTATATTAAATACAATTCCTTCATTTAAAAAACAGCTTTCCTATTAATTTGTATTGTCTGTAGTGTTTTCATTAGTGTCTGTTATTTAATGTAGCTGTCTATCAATTTTTTGAGGCTAATATGTATTACCAGTGACTTAACTTACTGTTTTTAACATTGTAAATATAAGACAATAATTTTCTTTTTTCCTTAGTTAGTTATCTTCTTTACTGTCTTTTCTCTTCAGTTTTCAGCTCCTGAAGATACATTTGAGATCGTGTTTTTGCTTGGCATCAAAGAACGTGGACAAATTGTTTATTTGTAAGTTCACCATTGTCAAGCTCATTTACCATTAAACATATTATTTTCAGGTATAGAGATTACATTTTTAGCATGAACTATTGTTAAAATCCACTATATGTGTTGAAAATGGAAAATAATGTAGACAATTGAAGACTTTAGCAAAGAAGGTTTAAAATTCTGACTTAAGCAGACTTATTTTCATTCATCAATTTGATGATGGACAAATATAAAGAATGAAAAATTTGATTGAAAAATATGATTTAGGGTCCTCTGTCACTCAAGAGGAGGGCCCTTCTCCACTCTCCTGGAAAAGTCAATACTTATCTTTATATACTCTTTTTTAAGCTTTGCCTTATTTAAATAAATGCTGCTTCTATTTTGATGTAAAAAGAATATGATTAAGTATTATTTATTTTATCTATTGAAGGATAATATTTTATATAACCATAAAAATTATATAGTATATAAAAACGTGCATGATTAAAATTTTACTATATACATTTTTATGTCTAAGTAGTTATTGTTAAAAGGAAAACAACTGAAGAGCAATCTAGGTTTGTCTTGTTGTCTATGTCTTTGCTGTTACTTTGCTATTTTCTTCAAGGCATGATTCTAATCTCACATTGATAGAGTATCTTGATATAATTCCCAAGTGAACTTTTTTTATGTGTTTCACAAATTTGAATGAACACAAAAAATAAAAAATTGAGCAGTATTGATTATTACATAATGTTATTATTTGCTATGAAGTCTATTTAACTCCAAGGATAAAATAAGAGTGTATGGTTGCTGTTGTTTCTCCAGATAGACATTTTAACACTTTTATTGCCCTTTAAATTAGAATCAAGATTGTCAACATTAATAGGATTGAATGCTTAAGGTTTAGAAGGCCCTTAAAAAATACTAAAAGTTACACAAACATAATACGGTGTGATAATATAATATCTCAAATATCCGAGAATTGTGGGACCACACCTACAGAGCATATTGCAAGGGTACAAGTCAAATCTATCAATAGAGCATAAATGTCTTAACCCAATAATTAAGTAAATAAAGTGAAAGTTATGTTGATTATTTTGATGTAAGCACTCTAAATGGTATAAAAAAACAACACATTGTACCCCACAAGTGCATAAATGTATTCATGATCTATGTGTATATGACTTCATAAAAGGGAAAAGAAATTCTGTGATGATTTTAAATGGTAAATGATTTACTCAACCCTTAGTTGGATTTCTTTACCATAAGGCAGATATTTACTAGAAAAAGAAGCCATCTTTACTTTAGAAATATTTAACATTTATTGAATGCATTATTATTTAAGAAAAATTAGAATCATTTACTGCCCATTGTTATAAAATACATTATATCAAGGAATAGACTATATTTAATTGTCAATACGTACCCCTTAGCAATTCATGAAATAAGCTACATGATAACGCTCAGACACAGAAGGATACTTTGATGCTGGAAGAACTTATTTAGAAATATCATTCTGTAACAGAAATGAGTGAGAAAATTTGATAAAAATTAATAATATTAATTCATATTACCCTCAAGGAAAAAAATCATCCTTCTTACTTTTGTCTTCTCCCCTCCTCACCCTCACAAATAATGGACAGATACAAATAAATGGTGTTATGTATGAATCATAAAAAGTCTCCAATCTCACAAACACCATATATTAAACTAATACCTTAATTGAAGTTTTAGGTGCTATGCTGCCTTCATGTCAATAATAATTATAAGAATAAGCATCATTAGCACAATGAAGGTGGATGCCTTAGATGTTGTTCTTGGCTCTTGAGATTTCAGGAATCTAATGTAATTGCCTTTTTGGTCAACCACTCAGTCTGTATTGTAAATACATGTTTATCAACACGAGTTTTACTTTTTTTAATTGAAAATATGTACTAATATACATATATCCTGGGCATTCAATAAATAAAAGGGAAGCTTCTAGTAAGACTGCTGTAGGATTAGAGCACAATACGCATGATGCATATATCTAGTTCAGTAATTAGTCAGTCAACAGTCATGTGAATCCTAAGTTTGTGCAAAATACGACATGAGTATTAGGGGGAAGAAAAACTTAAATATTTCAGTATTTTTTAGGCAGAAGTACAAGATGAGTTAATGCAGAGCATGACCTAACACACTGTGTGAGTGATGCAAACCTAAGTATTAAAGTAGATAAGGTACTTAGAAAATATTTCACAAGGAAGGTAGGAAAAATTATCATCTTTGATACTGCATCTCAGAATCTGTATACTATGGTAAAATACTTCCTCTCAGAATTATTTCTGAGAGGAAGAAACAACAAACTACAGCCTCTAGGTCAAAATCACCACTTCACTTATTTTCATAGATCAATTATATTGGAAAAACAACCACAATCATTTATTTACATATGGTTTATATCTGCTTTGGACTACAGAGGCAGTGTTGAATAGTACAGCAGAGACCATATAGACAGAAAGCCTATAGCATTTTCCATCTGGACCTTTAAGGAAAAATTTGGCCAAGTTTGGCCTATGTCTTTAGGATAATATCAATAGAAATATGGAATTATTTTATAAAAGAGAAAAATTGGGATGCTGGGTAATTTTGAGAAAATGATAACAGAAGGTTACACTGCCTTTCACTACAAAATTATGGGAAATCCTGAATAAAATGAATTGATTAAAACTTACATGTGAGGCTCTTGAAACATAAAAGAATATCCACTGATTATAGAAACCAAGAATGGCCTGAAACCGAAGAAAGAATAGGCAAATTGATATGGCACAAGCTCCGTAGAAGAGGATTTCAGCATTAGGTTTGAATATACGTTCTCATGTATAAAGATTTAAGTTTTTACAGAAATATTAGGATAGACGATGAAACCTGCCTTGTGTCTAATATTTGCAAAAAAAATAAAGTCTGGGAACAACTTCATGAAGTGACTAACATCACTGGAAAATTTATATTAATCAATAATATATATGTGTGTGTATATATTTCAGTAAGTAGAAAATTGAAAAAAAAAGAAGTGGAATGAAAAAGCATCTGTGAACATAAATATTGATAAACATGTACATACATGTAATGAAATATTGGTTATGATAATATGAGAGATGTATAAAATTACAAGGAAGAACAGCATCAAATTGTGGCTTGGTGAGTAAGGCGCCGGCCCTATATACCAAGGGTGGTGGATTTGAACCCAGCCCCCACCAGACTGCACCAGAAAAATAGCTGGGTGTTTTGGCGGGTGCCTGTGGTCCCGGCTACTTAAGAGGCTGAGGAAAGAGAATAGCCTAAGCCCAAGAGCTGGAGGTTGCTGTGAGCTGTGATGCCACAGCACTCTACCAAGGGCAACAAAGTGAGACTCTGTTTCAAAAAATAATAATAATAAATAAAATAAAAAGCATATAGAAGTCTTAACATTATTTGTCTCATGTATATAGGCAATGATCAACATTGGGCATTTTTCTTACAAATTAAAATAGTGCAACTACTCCTTGAAAGAAAAGAAATATAGTGCATGACTTTCTAATCATTACAGGAAATTAGCAGAAAGAAAACACTATCAGCCAATAAAAAGAAAAAATCCCTGAATATTCTAGAAGCAAAGAAAAATGCTTAATAAATGAAAAACACAAAATAACATGACAGAACTAAATCTAAATGAAACATAACCACAGTAAAGATAAATGAAAAATCAGTGCAAGCAAAAACAATCCGGGTTAAACACTTACACTCACAAAGCTCAAACCTTACAAAAAGGAGACTAAAGTGTAACTATGCAACAAGAATAAAAGTGAAAGATCTGATAAAGACATACCAGATAAATGACCAAAGCTATGTGCTTTAGCTACACTAATGTTAGTCATTGAGAATGGAAAGAAAATATAAAATAAATTACCAATAACAAGAGCTGTATGGTAATAAATAATTCACCAGCAAACTATGAAATTACAAAATTATAGGTCCCTAGTATCATAGCCTATTTTTGTAATGAGTAAAAAATTGTAAAAAAATTGAAAAATTTCTAAATTATATGGAAAATTTTACACAAAATTTTTGGAGGTTTGGAAAGATATTACACAGAGACTTTTTAATTAGAATGCAGAAATTTGAGTAACATAAATAATTTTTTATAAAGTTAGCAAATTAGATCCCTTCTTATATAATAATGTAACTAAAGTCTCAAGCACACACTGAGTAATTATAGGCATTGACAAGGCCATAAATTGTTTTTCAACAAATATGAAAGATTCAAAAAAATAATACTCCATGAACAAGCGAGCTTCATTGCAGAGAGGCAAGAATGGTTCAACATACACAAATCTGTAAATCCAATTCGCCACATAAGTAGAAGCAAGACAAGGACTACACACTCCTTTCAATTGATACAGAAAAATCATTTGCAGAATTCAGCACCTTTTCATAAGAACACTCAAAACATTAGTACGGATGGAACATTTCTCAAAATTATAAAGGCTACATGGAATAAACCTAGAGTAAATATCATATTGAACAAGGAGAAAACTAAAAGCATTCCCATTTAGAATGGAAACCTGACAAATACTTCTACGCCCCACCAATCACTCATATGCATGAAAGCCAAAACACTCTCTATCTCTGTACAGACAAAGTAAAATAATAAAGACTAATGGGAATATTTGCATGCACACAGTTTTGGTGCTGGGTGCTAGGGCCTAAGGACCCCTTCCTTTCTTCCTGCTGTTTCCTCTTCTCCTGCTCTTTCTCCTGATCCAAGGAGAGTGAAGATAACACAATTGATTAAAACATTGTATTCCAAAGAAACAAACAACTTGGATGCATTCTGATCTTCCTTGTAGATACAGACAGACCTCTACCTTCATCGTCTTCAAGAGTTTAGGCCTCTTGCTAATCTTGGAAGTCCAGATCTTCTTGAAGAAGGGAACTGGGTTGGTGATGAACAGCCCCAATATTTTCCTATGTGTAGTTATGATAATTTCAGTAATGTGGTTTATTCTAATCATTTACATCCTGGAAGTATGGTGTCAATATCCAAGCCAAGGTACAGTCTAAGGAATGCCTAAAACTACCAGAATCTGAAAGAGAGGGTATATTCTTTCCCAGAATCTTCAAAGAGAGTATGGCCCAGCCAGTATCTTAATTTCTGACTTCTAGGTTATAGAATATAAGAGAATACATTTGCATTTTTAAGACATCCAGTTTCTGGTACTTTGTGATGGTAACTCTAGAAACCTAATACACTTAGTATTTCACTTTATTCATTATTTTACTGTGGAAACAATCCACTAGATATTTAAAAACACAGAATGAATGTTTTGCCTTTAGATGGCTTAAACCCAGGTAGATTATGAATGGGTTATGAAACAACATATATACCCAAGAATAATCTCTGCTAATAGTCACTAAAGTGTGTGTGTAGATGATACATCTTAGCCAATTGATGTATTCCTCTTGTTTTGCAAATAATCACCCAAATCCACCAACGCAAGCACATACACACACAACAGTAAAGAAAGATTGTACTGGTGCTCACCTACACAAATAGAAGTTGGTTCATGATGTCTTAGTGTTAGTATTGCCAGTGATTTTGATGTTTCTTATAGAATAAACATACACTTTGAAATTTTAATTAAAAATATAAAATATATTCAGTTCATAAAAATTCAGGCTCATATCTAAGAAATAAGTAAGTTTTTAAAATTCCAAGCTTTAAAATTCCAAATAAGAATAATGATATAAAATTTTTGTGATTGTTGGTAAGACTTTGATAAATTCATGTATATTTATCTTTTAAGCATCATTTAATGAAGTTTTAATGTCGTACTTCATAAAATACCAATGTTTCTTCTATAGTATGAAAGATAATAATTGGAATATATGGTCCAGTTCACATTCAATTAGTGATATACTATTTCATACTAAAACTTGTGCTGCTGCTAACTCATTTCATTTATAGAATTCTAATTGGATTTTATAATGGCAATTCAGAGAAAGTATCTGGGAAAAATCTCACAGTTGTTTTTATTTCCCTTTAGAGAAGGGATATTAATTATAGAATCTATCAAATTCTAATCTATACAAAAAATCTAGTTACTTAATAATTATAAGGAATAATCCAAAACTAATTTTTACTATAATCTCACACATGAAACGAGTATTTGATGTTTGAATATAGCACAATATGATTGACAGCAATGTTGGAAAGTGTTTTCAAGCATCAAGTTTTTCTTACAAGACATCTGTGGTGTGAGTACTTACAAAGAGAGGGACAGAGCTTTTCAAATGCAAAGTGTCTAAAATAGAAAATGTTAAAATACGGTTAATAGGTAATTTGATACAAACTGTTAATAAAACGCTTTAAGACAGACATAATAAACTATTTTTATTCCTAAGTAAGATAATTTAGAAGAAATAATTCAAGCATCTTTATACAAATCATATGTATGTAACCTCAACAAAAATCTATTTCTGGCCACATATGAGGAAAAACTTAATTCATATACAATTAAAGCAGATTAGTTGTATTTGAAGATAAAAATCATATAGAATGGGAGTTTAGCAAATGATTTAATGAATTTTGAACAATATATAAATTCAAATATCAATACAAGGTGATATGCCATTTCACTATTGGTACAATGAAAATATGTACTATGTAGAATAGGTAGCTATACTATTTGAAAATTGATGAAATAATGTAATTTAAAGATGAAATAGTTTTTTAACTAGAACAATCAAGAATACTAGGACATTGAAAAAAATGATGTCAATTTATCAGGGTGATTTTTAGAACATAAGTAAAAATGACATTATTTTCAGGAATAGATAATGATTTTGAAAATATACTCAATGTCATTTATAATAACAAAAGCATAACATTTAATAATATACTTGCCAAGAAGTAAGGAAGTGATATAAACAATGATATAATATGAAACTATATTATTAAAAATAAATCTTAAATAGAAAAATACACAATATTCCTCCATACAAAACAATGTTAATACTTCTAATTACAGGCATACTTTGTTTCGGTGTGCTTGTTTATTATTCTTTTTAAGTATTGCATTTTTTACAAATTAATGGTTTGTGGCAACTCTGCCTCAAGCTGTTTTTTCAACAGCATATGCTTATTTCATGTCTCTGAGTTACATTTGAGTAATTCTTGCAAAATTTCAATTTTTTGCATTAGTATATCTTTAGGGTGATCTGTGATCAGTGATCTTTGATGTTACTATGGTGATTATTTTTTTTGGTGCTGAAAAATATGGCATATGAGATGGTGAACTTAATAAATGCTATATATGTTCTGAATGCTCCACCAACTAGCTTGTTTCCATGTTTCTCTCCATCTGTCTATCTACTGAGAAAAAAACGTATTGAAATTATGCCAATCAATAACTTGACAATAGCCTTTAAGTGTTCAAGTGAAAGAAAGAGTCACACATCTCTCACTTTAACTCAAAATCGAGAAATGATAAAGCTTAATGAGGCCTAGGCCTCTCTCATTTATTATTTCAATACTCTTCATCCTCTCACCCCACTAAGCCACTGGAAGTGAACCCATAGCCTTGTTGGGGCTGGTTCTCGATAGGGCTGTGTTTCTAACGTGCCTAATTTGATCAGGGTTTTTATCATGAAAGGCGCTAGATTTGAATGAGTGCTTTTTCTGCATCTATTGAGATGATCATATGGTCTTTGTTTTTAATTCTGTTTATGTGATGAATCATTTTTTTTTCTTATATGTGTTGAGCCATCCTTGCCTCCCTAAGATGAAATCTACTTGGTAGTGTTGAATTACTTTTTCATGTGCTATTGGATTCAGTTTGCTAGTATTATTTTTAAAAGATTTTTATATCTGTGTTTATTAGGTTTATAATTTCCACAATTATATTGCTTTGTGAATTTCTGTAAGTTTATTTGTGTCCTTCCTTGCTCTAATGTCAGGATCACTCTGGCTTTATGAAATGAGTTTCACGGCATTCCCTTCTCTGGCATGTTGGGTCAGTTTTGGTAGGATTAGTACTAGTTCTTCTCTGTAGGCTTGGTAGAATTGGTCTATGAATCCATTTGGTTCTAGGCTTTTATATTTTGGGAGGTTTCTTTTTATTATTGATTCAAATTCACTATTGACTACTGGTATATTTTGGTACTTCTATTTCTTCCCAATTCAAGCCTGTGGATAGATGGCAATTTATCTATTTCCTCTATATTTTTCTTCTCCATCAAGAATGTTTATGATTCATTGTTTGGAACTTTTATATAATTCTATATTTCTTGAAGACTTTGTGGAATATTTAAAATTCTTTTCTTTGTTTATTTTTGTCTGACTGGTTTAATTCAAAAGTCCTATGTTCAAGTTCTGAAATTCCTTCTTTAGCTTGGTCTATAATGTTTTTAGAACTGCACTTTGTATTTCCACCAAGGCGTCTTTCTTTTCCAGAAGTTTTTTTGTGTGTGTGTATGTTTAATTTTTAATTATTTTTTTATTCATGTCCTGAATATTTTTTTGTTTCTCTGAAGTGTCAAAAGAGTCATTCATTATTGTGTCATATTGCCAGAATTCTTAAACTGGTTTATTGCTATCTAAAGAAATAGTTATTACATGTTTGAATTACTTTCATTTGAAGAGGATATTATAATTTAATTTATTTCATTAGTTCATTTCATTTTCAAACATGTGCCTGAAATGTATGTTGTGCTTTTCATTTAGCTTCCATCTGGGGCATTTTCAGGGGCCTAGGCTCTGTACGTGTACCTTGGTTTATAGACAGCCTTTATACCAAGGCTTTCTCAGCTGCTGGCTGGAGTTGGGAAGTACAGGGCTGAAATTCAACCACTAGTCCAGTATGTGGCAGCTATGTGTTGAACTGCCTGCAGCAGGAGCAATAAATGTGAGCTTGGTCTCAGTTTGCTCATATGGTGGGTGGTCTACGGAGTGATCAGTGATCTGAGTTCCCAACTCAGTCCTGTAGTGGTGGGAGGGACTAAATCTGTGCAGAATTGGATGGCCAAGTTCACCCTCTTACACCTCAAAGATAAGGGTAAGTATCAGCCTAGACAGAGTGGTAAAGAGCTTGTTTGAATTGTATGAAGATCTCCTTGGGGTGGGGCAGAGAAGGACAGGCAGGTAGAGGTGGGAGAGAGGGCATTGACCAGCTCCCCAGTCTGGGTAGGTCCACCTCCTTCTCACACTACTGTCCTCAAGCTTATGACTTTTAGCTCAGATAGACGTTTTCTTTTTTCTGTAGGTCATAATGTAGTTGAGGGCCATGGGAAACTGCTATCTGGCAGCTATTTGACCAGATGCCTCAGGGCAAAACTCAGACAGGTTTGCAGCTCATCTGTATCCTGCTGTAGGATGCTGCACCATTCCAGAGGGAGAGGTGTAGCTCTCACCCTCCATGCAATCCAGGGAGCAGAGGGAGTGCAGCTGCTCCTAAGTGCCGTAGAATGACCATTCCCCAGTGCACTGGCACCAACCCCCTCATGTGAATAGACATGACTGCGTTCCAAGAGTACACAAAAAATGTAGCTCCGGAGCAGAGGACAGCCCTGCCCTGAGGCATCCTGCCAGGAGTGTTAATGCTGTAAGAGTCCAGCACTTCCTTTGGTACCAATGGCCTGCTGAGGTTGCTAAAGTCAGGGCATGTGCTGAGCAATGTTTTTTGGGGAGCTAGCAATGCAGTGACCCTGATATTCCCTGGGCAGGGCAGCTGCAAAAATGCTGCCTCTCTATGTGAGGAGAGAAATGGGCCACACTCTGTGCAAAACCAGGAGTAATGAAGGCACTGTTAGTGGGGTGCAGCTCCCCATAAAAACCTAGGACTGTCTGTCCATCCTGTGACATAACCACAGGAAACCACCATGTTGTAGTCACAGCTATATCTGCATCTGTGGCTGGTAGGGGGTGGAAAAGTCTCTGACTCTGTGCTCTTTCCAGATATTGGTGTCATTTGTCTTCTGGGGTGAAGCCACTCTCCTCCCCACAGACTCCACTCTGCACCTGTGTTTCCACTGGGAGGGGTGCAGACACCTGGGATCATAAGCAGGAAGCTCTCAGATAAAGGAGGACACACTCTCTGGTTTCCTTTGTCCCAAGGGGCATTTTATCTCACAGTCACTCCCCTTTCCTTAGGTCAGCCCACCCTAAGGGATGAGACTCTGGGAATCCCCATAGCTCCCCTGAGTCCCCTTGGCACTTTGTGGTTGACACAGTCTGAGTGGGCACTGGGGGATTATTGTAGGGCATCTAGTGGTGGGCGGGACAGAGGCCTGCAATAAGGGCGTAAGTAGAATGCCACTCACTACTGTAGCTCAGGGTTGTGAGGAGGGGAATGGCCCTGTGTGTGCTTCCCACCTGGTGCTCTGCTCTTAGGAAGTTCCCAAGTCACTGACCACAGCAGTACTTAGGCCTACGAGGGCAGAGGAGCTGACAGTCTGCTGCATGGGTGAAGGGAGCAAACAGAAACACTGCCACCTACATTGTGCTTGGAACTCCAGATTCCTTCAGGATCTGTCTTTGCCAGAATCTTTTTCCTTGTTTTGTGCTATGAATTTTCCCATGGATTCTCTGGTAGGTTCAGGCTCATTTCCCTCAGTGTTCCACTTGGGCTATGCTTATTCACCTGCAATATTTTCTTGCCTCTGGGGAGAAATGATGACTGATCTCTCCAGACAGCCATCTTGAAATATGTAAAATATTAATAAAATGAAAATGATATCAATATACTGCTCATAGGAGTATATTTATCAGAACAAAATTTTGGAAGATCATTTTTCAGAGTATACTGGTAACTGTAAAGCTTTGTATTTTCTCTTCCAGAATTTATTTTGTAAAGCTATAACTGATTATATACTTATTTAACTTGATGTCTGTTTGTCAGGTTATTCATTGATCATTATACTTAAAAAGAATGATATGCCCCCCCAAAGATCAAACATACATTTAAATTAAATCTACACGATAGTCCTAAAATAATGTTCAGTCAAAAAGTTGTAAAATTATTTAATAATACATAAAGATACGCACAATAAAGTTAATATGTAAGCTCCTAGCTTAGATGATAATATATGCCATTTACAATGTTTATGTATGAAAAAGCGCTTCAATTAAAAAGATGCAAATATATTCTTTATACTGTCTATTAGATATTTTCAAGTAAAGGAATAAAGGATACATGTAAAAATAATGTTAGAATATGGAGTGGTAATTCCTTTTCTTACCTACATTAAAATATCTGTATTTGAAGTACTTTGATAATTATTCATGTACAATATTAACTTATTCAGGATGAGCATTGGCTTATGTTCAGTGAATAACATGAACATAATAAATTATTTTAGTTTTTAGAAAGTATTAAAATAATGTATCATGTACCATTAAATTCAGTTTTGGCATGGTAGGTGAGGGCAGAGTTCTGATATTTTTAAGAATTGCTGCTAGGCCAGTATGCATGTATGAAGTAGTCATTTCATCTGTGATGGTGACAAAAATAGAGACTTTTGCATTGTGAATGAAGCTTTTTTCAAAGCTGACAAATTACCATAGAATTACATTGTCTCTTGAAGGTTTTTTTATAAATGGAACTGTTGAACGTAAGAGAAAATATTTCAAACTACAGCACAGAAATAATAATCTAAATGGTTTAATGGTTTCCCTTCAACCTATTACTCTTTTTTATCTTTGTTTTTATATTCTCTTTAGGTATTGCCTTATCTTTAGATTAACTCTCAGAGTGAAAGGCTAATGTGTGTATGCGTATGTGTATTCACGGTTGTAATTTAAGACTATTCCAGTAAAGAAATCACTGATCTGTAAAATATAAGTGGCCCAGATTACTGCAGGGAGTCCTGCCTGTGGCCATTAACCCCTACCTCCTCAACGCGAACCCAGGAGTAATGAAAGCTTCTCACAGCAGGCTGTGACCATTTCTTTGACAGTGTAAAGGATTATAAATGGATTGATACAATAGATAAAATGAGGGAGAAAATCTGGATCAGGGAGGCTGAGAACCAAACATCAAGTATGTGAAACTATTTAAATAATAGTTTAAAATAAAATTTTAGCCTCACATTTCAAATTTGGTTTATTCTTGTATATGAAGAATAACTCCATCTACAAACTGTAATATGAGTCAAACAAAAGCAATTCAGATATATAAATATAAACTTGGAAGTAAATGTAGTAATTTAAGGAGAATTAATATACAGTGAAACAGTATTATTAAGAAAATACTTGAGCATGATCTGTACATATTTACATGCTAATACATAACTCTGTAAAATCCCATTATTACTTAACTGGTGTGTGAAAGAACACCCTCTATGATCATTACATTTCAAAATTTCAAAGTATATTTAATTCCTTGCTTATTGTCTGTTTCATAAGTGTTCATAAATTTCCCATTTGTAAGAATTAATTTAACATAATTAATTCATTAATTAATTCATTCAACATATAGAATTTCCCTAGTGTTTATAAATCAATATTAAAGAATAATTATATTTTGATTGTTCTTATAAATACGAATAGAATATACTATTGCAATTATAGAATTTTTGTTGATTATCAGAGATTCAGAGAAAGGAAATCAACCTTTTGTGAGGGCCAATGAACCAAATTATAAGTGATCAGCAATTCAGCCATCCAAAAAATCTGATAGTTCTGGATTCATTTATTCTGCAAAAGGGAATTAGAGGAGCTTCCTATATTTTTTCACATTCTTAAAACATGATAAGAAATTATTCATTCACAGTGTGACTGAAACTGCATATTCTGAGTTTGTATATCATATCTGCTAGTTTCCTCTGTTTTGCTGGTTCATGATTTCACAATTTCACTCAAACCTAGTAAATCAGGAAAATGGGAGAATAAACACAATTATAAAAGTGATTTCTAAAAAAAAAAAGTGATTTATATTGTAACTGTTTTACCTCAATGGTAGTTCACATTTCTAATGACTTTTGTATCCACTTGTCAAGGTGAAAATAAAAATTCTATTCAAATAATTATATTTTAGTTTATGACTCCTCAAAGACGAGCTTTGAGAATGCCATAATTTTATAGATATGACAGAAAGAGCCTGCAAGTGGTCTGGGAACTTAAAGGAGGTCTCACCATTCACGGAAAAGTCAAGGCTAGTGTTAAAGATCAACTTTCAATTGTTCAATTTTATTTACCATTATTTCAGAATCTATCTTTTTTATTTTGTATTTTTTGGATGCATCTTATTTATTTATTTACTTATTTAAGATTAATATGAGGGTACATATGATTAGGTTACATTGTTTGCATTTGTTAGGTAAAGTTCAAGTTGCAGTTTGATCTTTCATCTAGGTGTGCTGTATACCCTTACATTGTGCTCATTAGGTGACAGCTGACCAGTCCCCCTCCCTTTTCCCTGTTCCCCTCTTCCTGCCTTTCTCCCCTTGAATTTAATTATGCTTACTCTCCTGAGGGCCTATAGATGTTTATCTATTGCTTTCATGTTAGTATTGCATACATTGGATGCTTGTTTTTCCATTCTTGTAATACTTTACTAAAAAGAATGTGTTTCATCTCCATCCAGGTTAATACAAAGGATGTAAAGTCTTCTTTACAGCTGAGACAGTATTACATGAAATACCTATACTACGGTTTATTAATCCATTCATGAGTTGATGGGCATTTGGGTTGATTCGACATGTTGGCCAGTATGAATTGCATTATGATGAACATTCTAGTGCAAATATCCCTAAGGAAAAATTATTTTATTGCTTCTGGGTAGAAACCTAGTAATGGGATTGTGGAATCAAATGGAAGGTTTATATTTAGTTCTTTGAGGATTCTCCATACCTTTTTTCCAAAGAGGCAGTACCAATTTGCAATCCCATCAGCCATGTAAAAGTATTCACGATCTATCTTTAAAACAACAACAACAACAACAACAAAAGGAATTTTAAAATTGTTTTAAAATATAACTAAAAACAGTAAATATGAATGTTCTGTCACATTTACCGGGTGAAACGATACTTTTTACCATTGTTAACACAGACAAAATTATTTGATTCATTACATGCTAAGTTCAAATTGGCTTCCTCCAGTTCCTCTGATGTGTAACCATTTATAATCAGTACAAACAAACAGTCATGAATTAGCATGTGTTTTCAAATAGATATTTTATCATGGTGAAGTATATATATATAGATAGATAGATATAGATAGATCTCATATTAATTGGCATCTTAACCATTTTAATTGTGCCATTCAGTGGCATAATTATACTCAGAATGCTGTGCAACAATCACCACAATTTTTTGAAATTTTCCTCACACCACACACCAACTAGAGATCCACTTAGCAATAATTTTCAACTACTTCCCCCCAGACCTCAGTAATTTTTAATCTGCTTCCTATAGTTATGAATTCACCTCCTTTAGATATTTCATGCTATATTTGTACTTTTATGTCTGATTTATTTTACTGAATACAATGTTTGTCAGGTTCAACTGTTGTAGAATGTGTGAGAACTTATTCCTTCTATGGTTTAGTAACAGTCTAACGTGCATGTGTGTGTGTGTCTGTGTAAATAATTAATATGTGCAAATAATTAAGTCCGTGTAAACAAATTAATATAATTTACCTACTATTCCATTCTTTCACATGTGTTTTCTTTAAAATTTTGGAATTTGTTAACAATTTTGCAATAAACATTTTAATTTAAGTATCTGTTTAAACCCTCTTTATAATTTTTTGGGGGGTATATACTCAGGCTTGAAATTGCTGGATCATTTTGGAATTTGATAACAATTCTACAATAAACATTTTAATATAAATATCTGTTTAAACCCTCTTTATAAATTTTTTTGGGGTATATACTCAGGCCTGAAATTGCTGGATCATGTGCTAATCCCATGTTTTACTTTTTAAGGACTCATCAAATTCTTTCCTGTAGTGGCTACATCATTTTATATGTCCACCAGCAATGAGGACAAGTTCTGAATTCTTTACATTGTTATCAAAATTTGTTCATTACAATTATTATTACTACAGACATCCAAGTAGATTTGAAATAATGTCCCATTGTGATTTTTATTTGCATTTCCCTAGTGGCTAAAAATGTGGAGAATTTTCATGTGTGTATTGGCCATTTGTGTATGTTTTTAAAAGAAACATTTTTTCATTTGACAATATTTTTACTTGGGCTGTATTTTCATTGAGTTGTAGAAGTTCTGTATGTGCCAAATATTAAACCCTATCTTCCCATAATATAGATTATGTGCTTCAATGATAGTTTTAATGCCATTTGTATATTGTTCTAATGCCATTTGTATATTCAAGCAATGCAACAAGTGTTACAAGTCATGATCAACAGATTTTATTCATAAAATTATTGCTTAAAAAAGATCCTCAGTAAGTATTTTCTCTTGGCCAGAAAATTCTGGGGAAAGCATTTTGCATAGTAGAAATAAAAACTACTGTAATAAACATGATGAGTAATATGATAGAAATTATCACAAAGAAAATCACGACAAACAAACAACAATATTGTAAACAAATGATATATTGTAAACATTAGATGTATCACTGTTATATCAGGTATACTATGTTATAGCCATTGATAACTGCTGTGGTCAACATGTAGTAGAAAGTCTTAGTCACAATTTAAAAATAAGGAAATAAAAAAGGCATAAACATCAAAAATATGTACAAAATATTAACTGCAAATTAGGTAGATAACCATGTGGAAAAAAATATGTAAAATTCTACAGAATAAGGAGTATATATTTTAATTGAGTTCAGGAAATCTGCCCAAGATAAAACCAGCATTAACATTTGTATTCCCCTATAAACTATAAATAATAGAAAAGTTAATTAGAAATAAAAATCAATCACTTCTAAAAGAAAAATAACTTTACCTAATAATCAATTCAGAAAAGAAGAGCAACAACTTTATGAACAAATAATTATCTCTACTGAATGAAAAACACAATTTTTGTATAAGTTAATAGAAATACATTCATGCAGTAATTTTAGGAGAGCTAGTAAGGTTTTTGGAAAATTATTTTAAATGGAAATTAAATTCTTATAGAATTTACATTAAATATATATGAATATTGACAATTTTATTTTCAATTACATTTTTCCTTTTATGTTACTGTATTGAAGTCATAATATTGATGGAATAATATAGAAAGTACAGCTTATTGTATCAATTGATTTTGTATAATAAATACTGTAAATTCCAATAATGATAAAGTTTTCAACAAACTTCTGCCCTTGGGGAAATTATTTTGTCTGTAATGCAACATGTCAGAATCTGAAAATCTTGTGTAAGAAGTTCAGTGTAATGTTCCACATGTGTTATTATGGTAACTTGGTGAAGTCATTGGCTCCTAACACCTTTGATGAGGTGCGATGTAGAATCAATGGTGTCACGATAAACGAGAATATATATGGATCATTATGAAAGTTTTGAGATCCACAAAAATCTAGAAACATACAATTCACACAGATGAAAAATAATGAAGTTCTCCCAACACCACCAAGAAGCTGAGCATGGTGAAACTTGTGCAGATGAATCAGAAAAATTGCTGTCCGTTGCATTTAGTTAATTTAACTGATATTTGGCATTATTTATATGGAACCATCAAAGAGTTATGGGATATACCTCTTGTCTGCATTTTCACATATGCTGATAGACCACAGAATTGTAGTTACAAGGAAGGATGGTACACGATAGCTAAAGTAAAATAAATTACCAAGTAAATAATGACTTCTAAATGGAAATTTAACCAAAAAAGTACTTACCTTTTAAAGTACTTACCTTTAAAGCCATTATTATGACATAAACATAGCAAAATCACATTACCACAACATATATACTGACACCTCCTAAGTGTGGCCCTAGGTAGTTTTTCTATTTATGTTACCAAAGGAAGTTCTCAAGGTCAGATAATGTTCTTCTATTGGTTTGAAAAAGTTCATTGAAATGCTTCATTGCATGGTTGAATATTATTAGTAAATATACCTCATCCCAATTTACACCCTGTTCCAAGAATGTGTTTTCTAATCTAGAAAAATAGAAAGTATTTTCAGTAGAAATATATTTCACAATATCTTGGTTTTATGTGAGCTTTGGAAACAAAGGTAACTTTGTAACTTTCAAAAAATATTTGTAGAATTGACCCAAACATGCAGTGATGATATTAATGTCATTTCTGTTCTTCGGGTGACTAAGTAGTCATTTGGAGAATTTAATGAAGTTATTTAGGAATAAAGCAATGGTTTGGAGTATAAAAAGAATTCAAATAACAGTCAAACTAATTCGACATACAGTACCAGTGCTTCTTCAATTTTATTATTATGGAACAATTGAGGAAGATACAACATAGGGTTTTAAAGATGCTGATAGTAAATTGAATAGTTCCCGTACCAAGAGCCAAAATAGACACAGACACAGATTTATTGATGGGTATGGTAGCTCCAGTTTATTAATCCCAGGGACTTGGGAGGCAGAAGGGTCGCCAAGAGTTTGTGACTCTTCTGTGGAATATAGCAAAACCTCAACTCTAAAAATATTTTTAAAACATGTCAGTCATGGTGATGCATGCTTATAGTCCCAGCTACTCAGGAAGCTGAGGCAGGAAGATCCTTCAGGCTCAGGAGTTCAAGACGCCAGTGAAGTATGAATCTGCCACTGTCCTCTAGCCTGGGTGGCAGAGCAACATTCTTTCTTTAGTAAAAATAAATAAATAATAGTTGTGTTTATACATATATATTTTGATACTATTATATAAGTGATTTGAGCCACAAACTTACCAAGCTACTGAGTTCATTATCTTAAATGGATTATTTTTGGTATAATGGGTATTTTGAAAAGTGAAATTGAATAACATTAACGGGGAGAACAAATGTATTATAAGTACATAAGAGTACTTAGAATTGATTTGTTTTGCTTATAGTAATATGGAATATTATTAACCTATTTTCCCTATAAATTTTGATATTTGTATATTCATTCTCTTTTTTTCAACATATTAAGTGTTTTATTTCTCCATGCACAAGTGACTAATGTATGTATGGTATGATTAAATGCTTTTCTATAACTCAGTGCCAAATAGTTTGCTCATTGTTATTTTTTCTGTAAAAATAGTTTCTTAAAATCAAATGCACAGTTGCAGGATAAATCTACCTTACAGCATGTACTAAATTATATTTAAAACATTTTAAAATTTGTTAAGATTCATTGTTTTAGCTTGAAGCAGAGTATGAAATGAAAATAAGGGTGAAATACTTCATTTGAGAAATTTACATTCCGTGCAATGAGAATTTAAATTTTAAAAATAACAATCATAATAAAAGTGAAGAAAGATTCTCACCAGTCATATTCGGATCCTAACTACACTGCCTACTGTTCAGATCTCAGGATTTGAATTTGCGTCTTTTAAGACTCATTTGCCAACCTCATAGCCTCCTAATCCTGGTGATGTGTTATTTCATTGAGTTCAAAAATGATCACATGGTAAAAATGGAGCACTCATCAAAGGAAAATAAAATGATAGTCAAAGGAGTCTGTAGAGGAAAGCACTGTTTATATGCTTTCCTAAAGGCATTACATTCAACTGTGTTTCAATTAACAAGAAAAAAAAAAGAGAGAGAGAGAGACTCCAATTTCTTTTTTTTTTCTTTTTATAAAATTTTAATTAATATGAAGGTAATAATGATTAGGCTAGATTGTGTGTCTGAGGTAAGTTCAGGTTGTAGTTGAGGCAGTTGAGCCCTTCCTCCAGGCAGTGTGTTATGCAGACTCCAATTTCCGTCTGTGAGAGCAAAATTTCCCTCACTCTTTTTCAAAGAGAGAGGAACAAATAAAATTGGTTAAAATTGGTTAACACCCTCTTGTTAACAAACAAACCAACTTGTTTGTTTTAGCAAAACAAGCTGTGGTCTCTCTAGGGCTGTAGCTGATCCTGACTCTTAAAATTATCATCTCCCATCTTTAAAATAGTCTAGATTCTTCTCATTCTTAATGGCAGAGCTCTTTATTATTGCAACCTGGCTGAGCTTTGTTTGCTATAATTTCTATTAGTATTTATTACTGAGTATGAAGGTATGCCCAGTGTATCTTCTGCTTTCCATATACTTCAATGTAGGTAATGTGTTGTTGCAACACCAAATCCTTGTAGTAACCAGGATAGACCATACCATCTAGTCACTCTCTTTGAACTCCAAGTCAAAGAAACATATGACTACAAGCTGGATGGCAGTCATAAATTAAGTTTGATTGAACTCTTATTGTGTCCATCAAATAACATGTTTGTTCTAAAATACCAGTGTCCAAAGTAGAAATAGTAGAAAACACAAATTCACGTGATTAAAAAGGGCAACTGCTAATTCTATATTAAAATACAATATTTTGGACACAAATATTGGTTTAAGCCATATTCTGCATCCAGGGGAACATGTGGTGTCTTCACCAAAGGGTGGTAGTAATTTAACTCAAGATTTAAAGATATGTTGCAAATTTCTAGCAGAGTGGCATTTACTTAATGGGCACCTGGTAAAACCAATGTGTCCAACAATCATGACCACCTTGGTGTATCTTGTTTTATTATTATTATTTAACTTTAGAATATTAAGGGTATACATCTTTTGGTTACATATTTTGTTTTTATAAAGATCAGATAAAACTTTCACCCACAAAGCATCTACCATACCCAACTGGTGTGAATCTACCCATCCTCTCCTCCCCTTTTCCCCAGCTTGATTTTCATTGTAATTTACTTCCATATGTGCAATTAAGTGTTGATTAATTACTTCCAATATTGTATTGAGTACATATATTTGTTTTTCTATCCATGTGATATTTCTCTTAGAAGAATTATTTCAATTCCCTCCAGGTGAAATATCACCTAACACCAATGAGAATGGCTCATGTCAAAAATTTCTAAAACAACAGATGTAGAGAGACAGGAACTATTACACAGTGTGGGTGGAACTTCAAGGTAGTGCAACCTCTATGGAAAATTGTATGGCGATACCTCAAAAAACTTCAAGTAGACCTACATTTGATCCAGCAATCCCACTGCTGGGTATTTGCTGAAATAAAAAGGATATATATATTTTTTATTAAATCATAGCTGTGTACAATAATGCAATCATGGGGTACAATGTGCTGGTTCCATATACAGTCTGAAATATCTTCACCAAACTGGTTAATTTAGCCTTCATGGCATTTTCTTAGTTATTGTGTTCAAACCCTTATACTCTACATTTAGTAAACTTCACCTGCACCCTTCTAAGAGGCATCCTAGGGGTGGACCCACCGATCACCCTCCTTTCACCTTTCCTCTCCCTCCCTCCTCCTCCTTTCCCCTCCCTTGTCCCCTTCCCCATATTTTTGTACTGAGATTGGGTTATAGCCTTCATATGAAAGCTATAACTT
>CAUYRH010138300.1:0-22818 GCA_963574655.1 Perodicticus potto
ACGTCTGGTAATATGGTACCTCCTGATTTGTTTTTATTTCTGAGTAATATCTTAGGTAATCGAGGTTTTTTCTGATTCCATTGAAACAAAGTACTAATATTTCAAGTTCTTTAAAGTATGACAATGGTGCTTCAATAGGGATTGCATTAAACCTGTAGATTTCTTTGGGTAGTATTTTAACAATGTTGATTCTTCCCAGCCATGAGCATGGTATGTTTTTCCATTTGTTAACATCTTTAGCTATTTCTTTTCTCAGAGTTACATACTTCTTTTTATAGAGATCTTTCATATCCTCGGTTAGGCAAATTCCTAGATATTTCATCTTCTTTGGCATTACTATAAAAGAAATAGAGTCCTTGATTTGAGTTCTGGCAAACCTCCTGCCTACGCCCCCCAGAGTAAAAGGTGAAACTGTCACAATATTGGCCAGAGTTAGATGGAGATGGGTCACAAGTAGAAGGGAATATAGTGACAAGCGCAATGACTTGGTGTTTTAGAAGTGGAATGAAATCATTGTCAGAACTATGAATTTGGGTGAAGTTTTGTGGGAGTAATTAATTTAGTTGAGGAGGGCAATAAAAGGCTGATGGCAAAAAAACTCAACAAATATAGGCAAAGAGTGAACTCCAGAAGACCCTGTTAGTTGTGTGCAAATATGCTATGGAGGCTGAGAATCAGGCAGAAAGCTTAATTATGAGATTAGTAGAGCTCTAGGGAAAGTTGAATTCTCTATCTTTGCAGATATGTTATGCCAGATCATAGTCCTGATTAGGAAGAAGTGAGATTATGAGATTAAAAAGGGAACATAGAAATCCATGCAATAGATTCACTCAAAGTTCTTAAAATCCCCTGATTTCACAGAACCTTCTTGGGTCCACAGAGGTCATTTAGTCTTAATTGTTGAAGCTTCCGCTCTCCTACCTTTGCTTGGACACCATGAAGAACCATCTGCTTTGCAAGATGACATGCACTTCCTTGGACTTTACCACTTCTATCCATCCTGGTTGCTGGACAAATTATCAACCTTTAATTGCAACATAACTAAGGCAGAAATGCTTTGCTTTTGTAATACAGAAGCTTCTGGATCATTCAACAGGTGTTGCCTGGAGATTGAAGAATAGATATGGGCTATATCCAGAGAATTCTGTTAAAAAGATAGTTAGGTATGTATATAGGAAGATTCCCATATGATGCAGGTTCTAATGTCCCGTCAAGGACGGTATGGGATGGTATTTACATATTACCAGGATGACTCCTGTTAGACTGCAGAAGATGATTGCCCAGGACTGCTGGGAAAGACATAAAGGGGGCTTGGCTGGTTGCAGTGGCTCACACCTGTAGTCCTTTTACTCTGGGGGGGCCTAGGCAGGAGGTTTGCCGGAGCTCAGAAGTTCCAGACCAGGCAGAGAAAGAGTGAGACCAGGTCGAGCAAGAGAGAGACCCATCTCTTCTAAAAATAGAAAAACTAACTGGGAGTTATAGCAGGCTCCTGTAGTCCCAGCTACTTGGGAGGCGGAGGCAAGAGAATCACTTGAGCCCAAGAGTTTAAGGTTGCTGTGAGCTATAATTTTGTCTCAATAAATAAAAAATAAAGTGGCTAAAAGACTCAGAAAAGTATGTATTATGCTGGAGAGTGTATTCTACACAAGGCAAGGAATCTCATCAGTTTCCTGAATTAAGGTCCTAGGAGATACTTTACCAATGTTATTGATAAGCAACATACTGCTCAGTCCTCATTACTGAGAAACTCAGAGGTAGATCCTTCTGTGGCCAAGAATGAGAACAGAAGTTGCTATTAGGGAACTGTCATGGCTTATACCAATAGGACAATAGAATCTGGAAAGGAAAATAGAGGCCAGAGATCCTTACTTGACATGTTGTCAGAAGCCAGGCTGTAAAACTATCCTAACGTACAGCAAGTCCCTCATAACATCCAGAGAAACCAGATCCACAGTGTCATGGATGTGTTTAATAGAGTATAGCAAAGAGTACCACTTAATGTGTACAATCAAAAGAAAACAAGATCATTAGAAGGCGAGGACTATCACCTCAGTGGAAAGTCATGAAACCTTCTGTAATTTTCAAAAAAGAGCCACAAGTCCAGAAGGAAGTCTTCTTCTGACCTTCCCTCTCCTCCTTCTCTTCCTCTTCCACTTTCTCTTCCTTTTTTCTGCCCCTTCCCATTTGTCAAATCCTCATTATTGTTATTCTTATAATTCTTGACTTCTCTATTGCAAGATATTTTGCCTGTTGCTGTTCCTGAATAGCCACTTCTCAGCAACTCTCCCCTGGAGTTTGTGACCTCCTCCTTGAACATCCCCCAGTAGTACTTTCTCAATCCTCACCTGTTTTCTTACTGTCCAACCTACTAATCACAACACCCTTGGCCTCTGTCCATTTTCCATCATGTTTTCTATTCCCAAATCCCCCACACTTGCATATCTACAAAGCCTTTTCCATTTTCGCCAAATCCCTGACCAGGTCTTCCAGCTCTTCTCTATCCCTTGGATTCCTCCTATCTTTCTCTTATCACCTCTCTTGATCCCAGTGCCTTGTTCTTTATGTCCATCCTGGTCATTTAGGCTTCATGTATTCACCCCCCCATCACTACCACACCACTACACCTTTTCCCGAACACCTTCTTTTCACTGCTCTCTATGTCTCTGTCATTTATCAGACTCATCCTACAAAAAGAGGAACCAGAAAAAGATTTAAATATTAGAATTCTTAAATTCCAGGGAAGGAAGGATGAAGCGGGGGGAAAAGGCAAGGTAAGACACAAGCAACTCAATGGGATGCATCATCACACTGGCCGGCCTTGAGAACACATGCCTAACAGGCATGTTAGCTCAGCACTTAGGATACTTGCTGGAAGACCTGCTTGAAAATACTATTTCAGAGTATTTCAAATACGGCAGAAAATTTCAATTAATCTTATAAGCTTCATTTGGTCTCTTGTTTCCCAGTGATCAATGTTTTTTTCTCTCTTTTTTTTTTTTATTAAATTATAGCTGCGTACATTAGTGCAATCAAGGGGTACAATGTGCTGGTTTCATATACAATCTGAAATGTTTCAATCAAACTGTTTAACATAGCCTTCATGGCATGTTCTTATTTATTGTATGAAGACATTTGTATTCTGCATTTAGTAAGTTTCGCCTGTACCCTCCTAAGATGCACCATAGTTGTGGCCCCACCAATTACCCTTCCTCCACCCCAATCTCCTTCCTCCCCTCACCTCTCTTGCCCATTTCCCCATATTCTTGTGCTATAGTTGGGTTATAACCTTTACATGAAACCTATAAATGAGCTTCATTAGTAGGGCTGAGTACATTGGATACTTTTTCTTCTATTCTTGAGATACTTTGCTAAGAAGAATATGTTCCAGCTACATCCATGTAAACATGAAAGAGGTAAAGTTCCCATCTTTCTTTAAGGCTGCATAGTATTCCATGGTATACCTGTACCACAATTTATTAATCCATTTGTGGGTCGATGGGCACTTGGGCTTCTTCCATGACTTAGCAATTATGAATTGGGCTGCAATAAACATTCTGGTACGGATGTCTTTGTTATAATGCAATTTTTGGTCTTCTGGGTATATACCTAGTAAAGGAACTATAGGATTTAATGGAAGGTCCATTTTTAGATCTCTAAGTACTCTCCAAACGTCCTTCCAAAAGGGACGTATTAGTGTGCATTCCCACCAGCAGTGTAGAAGTGTTCCCTTTTCTCCACATCCACGCCAACAATGTGAAGGCTATAATCCAACTATAGCACAAGAATATGGAAAAAGGAGCAAGGGAGGGGAGGGAGGAGGTTGGGGTGGAAGGAGGATAATTGGTGGGGCCACACCTATGGTGCATCTTAGAAGGGTACAGGAGAAACTTACTAAATGCGGAATACAAATGTCTTCATACAATAACTAAGAAAATGCCATGAAGGCTATGTTAAACAGTTTGATGAAAACATTTCAGATTGTATGAAACCAGCACATTGTACCCCTTGATTGCACTAATGTAGCAAGCTATGATTTAATAAAAAATAAATAAATAAATAAATAAATCGATAAACACATGGGACTAAATTAAGCTAAAAAAAAAAACTTCTGCACAGTACTGCACAGTAAAGAACAAAACAAAGCAAACAGATACTCTTCAAAATGAGAAACAATATTTTCATGTTATGAATCTGACAAAGGATTGATAACTAGAATCTACAGAGAACTGAAACTAATCAACCAAAAAAGAGCAAACAATCCCATATATCACTGGGCAAGAGACATGAACAGAACCTTCCGTGAGGAAGACAGATGAATGGCTAACAAACATGAAAAAAATGCTAATCATCTCTGATCATCAGAGGAATGCAAATCAAACCACCCTGAAATATCTCCTAACCCTAGTGAGAACAGTCCACATCACAAAGTCCCAAAGCTACAGATGCTGGCACAGAAGTGGAGAGAAGAGAACACTTTTATGCTGTTGGTGAGATTTCAAACTCATACAGTCTCTTTGGAAAGAAGTATGGAGAATCCTCAAAGAACTCAAAATAGACCTTCCATTTGATCACGTAATCCTAATATTCAGCATCTACCAGAAGAAAAAGAAATTTCTCATAAGGACATTTGTACTAGATTGTTTATTGCAATTCAATTTTAATTGCAAAGATGTGGAAACAACCCAAGTGCCCATCAACTCATGAATGGATTAATGAACTGTGGTATATGTGTACCATGGAATACCATTGAGCCATAAAAAAGATGGAGACTTGGGCAGTGCCTGTAGCTCAGTGGGTAGGGCACTGGCCCCATATACCAAGGGTGGTGGGTTCAAACCAGGTCCCAGCCAAACTGCAACAAACAAATAGCTGGATGTTGTGGCAGGTGCCTGTAGTCCCAGTTACTGGGAGACTGAGACAAGAGAATCACCTAAGCCCAGGAGTTGGAGGTTGCTGTGAGTTGTGTGATGCCACGGCACTCTACCAAGGGTGACAAAGTGAGTCTCTGTCTCTACAAAAAAAATAAAAAAAGATGGAGACTTTACATTTTTTGTATTAAACTGGACAGAGTTAGAGAACATTCTCATTAATAAAGTATCACAAGAATGGAAAAGCAAGTATTCAATGTACTTAATACTAATATAACCAAAGATGAACTACAGTAGATACCCACACAAGAGAAAACAGGGGGACAACGTAAGGGTATATGGCAAACGTCCTGGGAGTGGGACACAACAACATGGACCTTATCTAACAAGCACAAACATTGTAACTTACTCCTCTGTACCCTCATATTAATCTGAAATATAAATAAATAAATAAATAACCTAATTTCTTGACTTATCTATGACAGTAACTCTTTTTTTTTTTTTTTTTGCAGTATTTGGCCGGGGCTGGGTTTGAACCCGCCACCTCTGGCATATGGGGCCAGTGCCCTACTCTACTGAGCCACAGGTGCCGCTGATGGAAACTCTTAAAACTAAATAATCTCCAGATATTAACATGTAAACTTATTTGACTTTATCAAGGCCTGTCCAATAATGTCCTATAATAGTTATGTTTCTTAAATGTTGATTCTTAAAAGTTTTCCATATAAATTGTTCCTATAACTTTGATCAGGACTTGAAAATTGGTCCAATTTCAGATGACATAGAAACAATTTGAAAACAAACTATTTCACACTTTCCTACCCCACACTTTGTAATAGTGTGTGTAGTTCCAGTTGGCAATCAGGAAATAGTACAGAATCAACTCAGTGACATGAGTTTGTAATACTTTGAGAGGTAACTTTAATCATCAGATCCTCTTTCTGGTGGTTTATAGGATTGTATCATTTCTCAATCCACAAGGAGATTTTGGAGAGCCTTCACATCTACCACTAGAAAGAGCCTCCATTTGTAGAATCTGGAAGCAGTTCATGCACACACATATATCTCGCCATTACTGTAACATTCCATAGTTGGCTGGAAGAGCATATGTCTTCTGAAACCAGTGATCATGTCTACAGATGGTTATTTACTTGTTGTTATTAAGTATTTCACGGGTAGACAGACATTTTTTTCTCAGCAGTATGTTTCAATCTAGAACTTTGCTGTAGGACTGGTCAGAGAGCAGGATCCAAAGGACTTTAACCTACTGCCTTTCATGGGCAGACTTCACAAATTTCATCTGGGCTAATTTGATTATATCTATTCCTAGCATATAGGATTATGATCAAGTCACTATACAATTCAGACAAGACACTATTTCCACATTAAAATTTTTTTGTCACTGGCCTAGAAAAATATCCTATATCAAAGCCATGTGTGAGCCTTCAGTCCCTGCATACCGTGTTTTATCTCACTGTCCCTCTTGATTGAAAAGTATTTCAGAGGTTGTGGCCAGTAAAAAAAAAGAAAGAAAGAAAGACAGAAAATCATTTCAGCTTGACTCAAGACAGAAGTTCAAGTCCTAAGAAAGGTCTCCAAATAGTTTACTCTCTCAATACTAGCCTCTACTTGTTGTTTGTTTTTAAATTCTCCATGATTTTGTAATAATTACTTTCACTTCATCTTCTCAACTAAGATCTTAGCTGGAGGTGCATCTAAGAAGACAGTTCCATGTTACAGAGAACTGAAGTCCTAGTAAATATCCAGAGGAGCAGTCACTGTGTGGAGGTCACTTCTTTTCCCAGTGGCCCCTGTGGAGGTATTAGATAGAAATAGTCACTGGACCATTCAAATATAGACTTTGGACAAAACTGAGAAATCATGATTATGTTGGACAGAGACTAAGACATTACTTTCTCAGAGAAAGAGAAGAAGAACTGTGGGCTCTGGACTTGTATTCCACTGACTTCTCCTTTACTATGACCCCTAGTACCTTATCATGTGACTCTGCTTTCTTGAGTCAAAATTTACTTGCAAGGGACAAGAAACTTCTTAAAGTCCCAATGAGAGCCTATTTCAGAGAGTTTCCACAGTGTAGGAGATCCTACTAAACCTCTCTTCCCTTCTTCAACACACTTCCGTCAATAGGAACATAGTGCTGCCTGGCGAGGAATGTACCAGGAAATTTTGTTGTAATCCTCCAGAATACTCATTCCTCATCTCCTTGTACCAATTTCCTCACAATCCTCCATTGTCACAATACATACATCAGTTTTTTTCCCTAACATTTTGACACTGAGAACCTGACAATGATTCAGAGTATGAAAACATGAATCAAATAAGTTTCCATTAAAGAGCTGCTATACTCATTCTTTTTTTTTTTTAATAATTTTATTAAATCATAATTGTGTACATTGGTGCAATCATAGGGCAGAATGTGCTTCATTCTTATGCAGAGAGAACCATGTGCAATGCTGACACTGGATTCCCAAGAGCAAGGCAGCGTAAGGAAGACAAACAACCAGGACACAGATGACCTCGGGTTAGCCAGCCAGGGTTAAGGCAGGAATGGCTGTGTGTGAATGGAACTTTGACATTGGTGGTCAGAATCCTGGCTAGTCTCAAAGGGGACATCCATTGTATAGGTATTGCATTTCTAACACCTTGAGAAACCAGAGCCCTAGGAATTTTAAGCTTCTTTACCTTAGGGAAGGAGAAAACGGTGTTCCGCTCTCCTTTCTCTTCTCCCACTAAACCTAGAAGCTTGAAAGGTATGATGACTACTCCAAAATGTTGTCATCAAAGAAGGCTGCCTATTTTTATTTTCTGCCACTGTTGTGTTTTGCGATGGAGTTATGACTCAGTTTCCTTACTGCTAATTCTCATTCTTGTAAGGTAAGTAAACAACAGTAGCTTAACGTGTTATAGTTTTTCTACAGTGTGACCAAATAAAATGCAAGATCCCAGTAAAATGTAAATGGAGTAGATAAATAGTGGAAAGGTTGCTAGTAAAAGTGTATTTCCAAGACTTCATGGAACACAATTCTAATAAAAAGTAATTCATTGCTTATCTGAAAATTAAATTAATCTGGGGGTCCTTTAATCATATGTGGTAAATGTGTCCACTCTGTTCCTTTGGGTATTTTTAATTTTAAGAGACTGTGTAAGTAGAGAATTTATAGTTAATAATTTATTGTATATTTCAAAAATAAACAGGTAGAAAAAAATTATCATATTCTCCACACAAAGAAAACAGCAATGTCTGAGATGTGCCAGTTTCTTTGTTTTGATCATTGCACATGGTACACGTGGACAGGTATCAAAATATCACATATACCCCAAAATATGTACAATTGTTCCATATCAACAACAAAGGAAATACAGTAGAAATAATCATTATAAAAGTCACTGTAGAACTTGTTATTCTATAAATCTAACCTGCAAGAGTAAAGAAAGGGGCCACGTTGCCAATACAAATGCAATCATTACAAAATCACAAAAAATATTAGGACATATATTATAATAACTTTCTCCCAGAAATTAACTGAAACTATTCTTTAAAATTGTTTGCATATGATTTTATTGCATAATATATGTCTGTAAAGAAAAAAAGGAATAGGTGTCAATGGTTTTACCTTTGGTCAAGGAAATTGAGTGCCCGCGAGAAGGAGGGTGGAGGAAGACTTGTCACTGCATATTCCACATTGCACATTATGACTTTTAAGCCGTGCAAAAGGGATGCTTACTAAAATGTTAAATTAAGGTTATTTTGAAAAAATTTTTAAATGAACATTTAAACACAGTATAATATTCTGAGAAACAACAGGAAGGAATTTGTGGTCTTGATCTCTTTTTCAATGGGCTGAGGCTGCCTGAACAATAAAGCTGTTCTGCCAAAGACTGCAGGGATTATGGACAAGTCTCAAGCTACTGGACTGCTTCCTGCAGAATGAAGTGCAAAAATACTATGGATCTGCTGACACTGTTTTCAGATACTCGGTCATCTTGCCTCCCTAAGATCCTATACTTCTCAAACAGAAAATGAATACTGAAGTATGTCCTGAAATTTCAGCCACTGTTGCAGTTGGTCAAGAGCCCAGCTCCACAGGTGAAAAGCAGGGTGGCTTAAGGGATACAGAAGTAGCCTTATTGATGAAGAATTCGAGTAGGGGGACATCAGGCAAAACCGGCATGCTGTGAACCTGCAGATCCATTTACAAAATTACCTAAAGAGGGGCACTTGGATGGCATTACCAACCCTCTAACTGGAAGAGAGCACCAGGTTCTTGCCCACATGCAAGAACATTTCCTGGAATGTTGGTCACACCCACCCCTCAGCACTGCTGCCAGCCACCCCTCCCCCACTGTGGAATGCCTGGAGTCCTGCTGTTCTAGAGCTGTTTACATTCAAACTTTGCCCAGCTCTACTTGGACCCTTGAGCATCTGTTGAGCCAGGTCACACTCTGGGTCCTGCCCTTGATATTTCCTATTGAGGAGGCTGCCAGACCACTATTGTCAGTGCTGGGCCTAGAGGCATGGCTTTAGAAAGAGGTAAGGCTATAGGAGAAAGGTAAGTTAGTTTCCAGACTGCCTTCTACCCCTCAAACTTACACTTGAAGCTCTCTCTGGAGACAGCTGGTGGGGCTGGAGAAAAGGAAGGTACACTGTCTGCACATCACCTAGATTGTCCCACCTGGGAAGCCCATGGCCACCTGAGGCTGTGGCTAGGGAACACGGCTCCTCAGCAGGGGATCAACACACTTGGGATAAAAGTATTGTGCAAGGGAAAAGAAGGGACTAGAAGTACTGAGTCTTTCTATTAGGGAAACTGGCCACCTCACATGTAGTCTGAGTTGTGGGATTCCGTTGGGGGCACAGGGACTGTTAGAGGGCAAATTTGAGCCATGTGTGGTTTCTTCAGAAGTTTGTCCTATGATACTATTCTGAGAGATTTGGACTGCAGTTTCTTGGGTTTTTGGAGAGAGTAGGGAGAAATAGTCTCAGACAGAAAACTATTCAGTGGCTTAGCTATGAGAGGGTCTGCAGTGACATTTCCCCTTAGTGAGTGGGACTGGAGGTTACTGTGACTCTACACCCCAGGGCCTCTCAGCTTCCTCTCCCTGGAGATATCTGCTCTTTGAGTCCCAGGTAGCTGTTGTCTCTGAATCAACAAGGGTGGGGAAGCCAGGGATCATCAGCCAGCACAGGCCTTGGGTTTCTGAGTTGATCTGAATATTTCGCCCCTTTGTGGAAACTCAGGTCTTCAGACCTACTTTATCTTGTCCATAGCTCCTGGCCTAATCCCTGCCCTTTGTTTTTATTGTAGATGAAGATTTGCCTCAGATTCCATCTGTAGTACTTTGTGAATGGGAAACAGAGGTGGTTTTGAGTGGAAGGTTGTGAAAGGCTGGTTTCCTCTTCAGTAGAAGAAGGAGAGTAGCACACAATTTGGAATATGACCGTCTCTAATTATTATTAGGAAAAGTTAGGATAGGTGTCCTGATTCATTAGGTGCATGAGTTGTGGACCTTGTTCTTCTAAAGGAGAGTTTGCTTGAGGTCCCATTGAACAGGGTGAGTTTGGACAGGATTGTCCCACCTGGCACCTGTCTCCTGGCCTGGGTCTTTGTAGGTCTTTTACATTCCATTACTGGGATCTCAAAAAGGAACAATCACAGATGGACTCCTTTCCCATGACCCCTTCTAACATGACGAGCAGCTCCACAGATCTCTGGAAATGCACCTGAACAGCCCCAATGTCACCACTTCCTGGCCCTTGTACAATCGTGTGCAGCTACTGCTGGCTGCACAATGACAGGACCAAAGGACACTCAATATGTACTTCACAGACCAGTTCTCTGAGAACAGCGCTTCCTCAGTGGGCACAGGGAACACCAAGCAAGAGGACAGGTGGTCCTGAATATGATCCCTGATCAGCATTTGCTGTGGGTGGTGCTAGGAGACGTACCTGCATGCTGGGAGTGATGGGTTCTGGGGTGATCTTCAGGATTCCTAGCACTCTGGCTTGGAGAAAGATTTCTTCCAATTCTTTTTGTTTTGTTGTATCAGACTAGGATAGAGAGGGGGAGTTATAAGGAGAATGAGGTAGGAATACTGAGCAAGAGAGGGGCCACAGCACTTTGAACCTGCCAGTGTCACATAGGGCATTAGAGATCCTAGAAATGTCCATGAAAACGGTCCCAGAAGCACTGGTGGGTGTGGGGAGGGGGTAATGTTCCTCCCAGTAGAATCCTCCCTGACCCACAGCTCAGGAGAAGCCTGACCCATGGCTCAGGGGAACCCGGTTTGTCTGCCAGGCATCCCAGGGGGCTGTCACAAGCAGCGAAGGCCCAGGTATTGCTTCCTAGTAGGTAGAGTTTAGGGGGTCTTTAGACAAGTTGTCTTGAGACAAGTTCTTTAGTGGAATTGTTGCCCAACCCAGGAGTCTCTCTGCCTGTCATCCAAGCCCATCAATGCAGAAGCAGACGAGAGATAAACGGTTTCACTTTTATTTACAGAAAAGCCCCCAATTCCAGAGAACAGTGAGAATATCTCCTCAAAGAGCTGTTCTGCTCTCCTGTTTTCCTTTGTTACTTTTATACTGTCACAATGAAAGCGTATATCAGCACTGTTATTAATTATCATAATATACATTAAACAGATTCCTCCTCATAGGTTACAAGGTTATTCAACATCCCCTTGTCTTAAAGTGGTTATCTCTCCACAGCATTTCTACTTTAAATTGTTAATCAACGCTTCATTGAGACCACAGAGTGCCCTGGGTCCTTGACTGCTACCATGGAGTGCAGTCTCCCATGATAGCAGGCCTTGGAAGTGAAGATGAAGTGAATATGCAATCCCCAGACGTCAGTACTTAGGCTCATTCTACTTCGTCTAGCACTGTCCTATATTTCATGGTTATTTAGGAATACAGTGGCCGCCATCAGAATAATTCTCAACTGGAGGAACAGAGCCTGTCATTCACTCAGGGACCTCTGCAAATCATAACACGTCCCCCATCAAGTGGCACCCACACCTATTGAGATCCTTCACTCTGATCACTTCCCCCTGTCACTCACAGGGAGCCAGAGAGCCTCCCTCCTGGTTACTGCTTCTCCTCCTCCCCTATTCACATTTTCCTTTGTCTCCACAGTATCCTCAGGGCTGAGACAGGACGTGACCCTGAACGCTGGTGCCTCCATGCCTCCTTTCATGGCACTGCCTTTTCACCAACTCAGACCTGCTCCAGCACACAGGCCCACCTGGAGGCAGCAGCCACCATCCCTCATGACAGCAGTGTTCCCTTGTGGGAGCCCCTTGGTGCTATCTACTCTGCCCAAGACACCTCTGGTGGCAAGAGATGGTGCCCATGGCCCAAGTAGGGCTGGGGCTTTCAATGTCATTCTGCAAGTCAAGTCAGAAGGGGGGATGGGGCAGGCCCCCACCACCCTGACTTTTGTACCAACTCAGGCCCCTCTCAACTGGAATGCTCCAGGGGCCTTCTCTAGAGATGCTCAGGGTCCAGCTCCATTACTATTGGCAGCCCCTACAGTGGCGACCATGATGCCTGCCCCAGTCATTGGTGGTGTCCCAGTCACTGGAGGTGGCCAGGTCATTGGCAGTGGCCAGGTCATTGGCAGTGCCCCAATCATTGGTGGTGCTCCAACCAGCATTGGAGGCTGGACCACAGACCTTCCTCACATGATGAACCCACCAGCTGTCCACATGGCCACTGATGTGTCCCAAGTGAACACTGGGCCACAGCCTAATGGGAGTGTGCAGGGAGGGCAGCCTGTCCCCTTCCTCACAGGATGACTCCTGTAACCCCAAGAGCATCTATGAGAACTACCAACGCCAGCAGTATTTCAAGTTGCTGGCCAGGAGGCACTTTCCAACGAGACCTGATTCTGAAGCGTTTTCCTGCTTCCTCATGTGAGTATCCTCAGGGGACGGCAGCTCAACCAGGAGAGCACACATACAGAGGAATGTGGGTGGTCAGAAGGTCCTATTTAGGGGTCCTGGAAGGATGGTTCTAAAGGCCATAAACTACCCTCTGGGAAGATGTGTTCTCAGCCACATTCATGTCACTCTAGTCATAACATCCTTCAGGTCATTATCTCAGTATATTCCCTCTACCCCTGAGTCCAGTCAATCCTTATTTTTCAATAATTATTGAGTTTATAGGAGTCTAAAGTTCTGAAAGGGTTTCTGGGGTAACACCAACTCTTGGATCACACAAAGATTCCTCCCATCAAACTTTCACCCTCCACCATAGCACCTGAGTGTTGATAATACCTGGGGACGACACCTGGGGATGTTTGAGAGGTTCACACCCCCAACATTGTTCTGGGCATTCCAGTTAGCACAGAGACATGTCTAGGGCATACAACCAGTTGAACTTGAGCCCCAAAGAGAATGATGTACTTCACTCTCAGGGTAGCTCAGAAAATGACTTGAGCTGATATAGGACCTGTTTATCCAGGTGCCTGGCAGGTGCTATGATCACAAAATGATAGCAATTATTAATTGCTATTCCTTACAGCATTAGGAAGAGGATAGCACTCCCCAAATCCAATGTCCCAGCAATAGCAAGTGAGTAGGCCATAGGTCCCAGATCAGTGTGCCAGGAGATTCAGTGTCTGGTCAGGGCTCTTTTTAGTGGAGATGGCTGTTTCTGGCTGGGTCCTCACACGGCTGAGAGAGTCAGTCTAGTGCCTTTTCCTTTTCCTCTCAGGGCCCTGATTCCATCATTAGGTCCCCACCCTATGGCACATCTAACCCTCATTATCCCCCAAAGGTGCCCCCACCAAATACCCTCACATTGGTGGCTGGGACTTCAGTGTGGGAATTGGGGGGAAACAAACTCAAATATTGAATATGACATTCAACATAGGAATATGAGGACTCAAAGGGAAGATGCAGAGGGTAAAAAACACAATCCTCTCAGTGTTGATGTTTGGAGGTGGGAGTGTATCCTGAGAAGCCCCTACTGAGGAGGGGCTGAGGAGGGCTGAGGAGCCCCTACTGAGGTGAGACAGGACAGGGACACATGGCAGGACAATGGCAGAGGGATATGTGTTGGGCTGGGTCAGCTCGGGATGGAGGGTGGCTTATAGGCTGTGACTGACCCCACTGGCTTACAGCCCAGTGCTCCAAACCCTGGCCCAGCTGAAGCCCACCATGACCTTAGATGATGGCCTGTGGTTGGCCGTGCAGGAATGGCAGCACAAAAGCAACTTTAAAAGAATGATTTTCTATGAGATGGCAAACAAGTGAGTCACGGATCCTGGCCCTGGAGGCTGAGTGGTGGTGTGAGTGTGGATGACAGAACCAAGACTGCTGTGGTGGCTGGTCAGTGTAAACTGTGGAGAGGAGTTCCTATGAGCACAGGCCCCACCTTGGGCCCCAGGTTCCCTCAGAAAGCTGCTCCATCCTTCTGGGTTTCTGCATGTCTCTGTGCTTTTGTAGAGGAAACTCTGGCCTGGTCTTGGCTAGACAGTGGCTCCTGCAGTGGTAGGGGCACAGCCCAGTGGCTCCTGCAGTGGTAGGGGCTGTGGAAAGGCAGGCTGGCAACTACTGACATAACTGGGGTCCACAACTCTTTAGAAGTGTCCAGAAGTTGATCACCTGCCATCCCAGCAGGGTGTTGTGGAGGTTGCTCTGGGGAAGCCAGTGCTTCAGACATCCACAGCTCTGGCCTTCTTGCTGTACTCCTTGGCAGGGCCCTCTGTGAAAATATACAAACAACCAACAACAGCCTTCAGAGGAAACAAATGCTCTCTTCTCGGCTCACCCTCTATCCCTCCAACACCTCCTGAGCCCCTTCCCTCAGGGCTCACAGCCTCAGGATTCCCCATTGTCTTCTGCCATAATCACATCCCTGGCCCACCTTCTGGCTGTCAGCATGCTGTGGGTCTCTGGGCAGGAGAAGTTTAAAGGAGGGGCCACAGTCAGGCCCTACCTATGTCACAAAGTTTGCACCGTCCAGCCACCACCAGCCCTAATGGAGGCTCTTCACGTGAGAGGGAAAAATGGGGTCCCTGAAGCTGTGGTTCTGTCCCAGGGAGGAGCACCCTTCTGGGATTGGACCCACAAAGGGTCGGGACAGCCCACCCAGGCTGCCTGTAGTTGGCCCCTCCCTGGCGTTGGGTCCGGGGGCCTGGCCTCCCTCTCAGCAGGGCCTGTGCCTCTCATTCCCAGGTTTCTGGAATTTGAGGCTAACGAGGAGCTCCAGCTTCAGCAGTTGGGATGGATAAAAGGTTCCCAGTCCCTGCCTTTACCAGCACCACTGAGGCCTGCTCCTCAAGGGCGGCCAACCCTTGAGGTTGCCCAGCAGCCAGGTGAGGCTTCCCATGTTCCTTCAGGAGCTACAGGGGAGCAAAAGGCAAAGGGTCAAGTGAGGCCGCTGGCCTCATCTCTCAAACTTTTGTTCAAAAGTTTCATTTGCTCTTTAAATTCAAATAGTCCACCATGAGTGGTAGGGAGGCTCAGTCACTCTTAGTCATGAATGAGGAATTGACTTGGTCAGATTTCATAGGTACTGTCTCCCCAGCTTCTCTAGACCCAACATACAACTTGCCTAGGGAGCAGGGGTTGCTTGGGGAGGGCACCCAAATATCAGGGGCCCCAAACTTTCTCCCATATATCACCCAATGTGCCCCTTTCTGCAGCTCTTCTCAGGGTCCTGAAGCTCAGGTTGTCCTGCCCAATTTTGGACAGGATTCCTGTCCCTTGAGGTCCCACCCTCTTCTGTGTGGTGTCAGGGCTTACTGCAGCCCCTGCTGCACCATCCTCTTTCCTCTCCACCTTAGTGGTCCTTCCTAGGAAGGCTGGCACCAAGGGCCACCTGCCAGCACCCACACCTCAGCAGCCACCTGAGGCCAGGGTGTCGGAGAAGATCCCACTTGAAGGAATATATGAAAATCATGGATGAGCTGATGGGGCCAACCTTTGGGGACCCAGGGGAGCCCAATGCACAACTGGAATGGGGCAAAACAGAGCAGCCCCAGGACAATGCTGGGACCTACCCAGACCTGGGACTCCTCAGCTACATTGACAAGCTGTGCTCCCAGAAAGACTTCATCACTAAGGTGGGAAGCCTAGAGTGCCAGGCTCTGGAGAATTCCAGGGAATGGCATTCCCAGGCCCAGCAGATTAAGTTCTGTGTGTGTGTGTGTGTGTCTGTGTGAATGGTGTGTATGTTATATCTGTCTGTGCCTGTGTGTATTTGCTATCACATGTATAGGTGAATGTGGCTATGGAAATGTCCCTATGTATTCCTGCATGTCTGTGTGTCTCTGTGCAGTGTATGTTACTGTGTGTTGGTTTGTGTGTGTGTGTGTGTGCATGTGTGTGTGTACAGCTGCTGGTTGTGATAATATAATACAACCCAGTGGTGTGCACCAGGATGTGGTGCTCATTGCTTTCAGCATCTCCTCATGTTCCCTTGGCTCAAGATCCTGCCCTGCCATGGACATTCATGCTCTCTTCCTTCTGCTCCCAGGTGGAGGCTGTGATTCACCCTCGATTCCTGGAAGAATTGCTTTCTGCAGAAACAAACATGGATTCTTTGGCTCTAACCCAGGAGCTGGAGCAGGAGGAAAGGCTCACCCTTGACCAGGTGAACTTGGAGATGGAGTGACACCCAGGGCAGAGTAGGGCCCAGAAAAGCAGAAAAATGAGGGAAACCAGAGGAGGGAGGAACAGCCAGGTAGGCCCCAGCATGGGAGGGTCACCTATGATTGTCTTCCCCTGCCCTACCAGGGTGCATGGCTTGCTGAGGGGAGAGGAAGGGGAGTGTGGACAGATGCAGGTGCAGACCGCTAGGAAGGGGGCCAGAGGATCAGAAAGAAAGGGTAGGAGGCCAACTGCAGTGAGGCCCAACAGGGCAGCTGCCAGGGCCTCAAACTCTGTCTCTGACACCAAACTAAGCGAACGGCTGCCTTCCCTTCCTTCCTCCCAAATACCATTCTCTCCAACGCCTTCTCAGCCCAACCTCACAGCTGGTGCAGAGTCAGTAAGTGCCAATTTTCCTTCCCCAGCTGGTGGAGAAAGGCCTCTTGGCCTTGAAGGAGGAACAGGGCATGGGGGCATCCCCGACTCATCATACATCCCAGATGGGATCAAGTCCTTCTAAGTTAGCAGCCAGCCAAGTTGCAAAGAGTGATGGCTATGGCCCCAAAGTAGGGGTTGGTGTGTAAACTGGGCCAGCACATATGGCTTCTCATGCCCCTCAAGGACATGGCAGAGTGCAAGCTGACCTGGCCAGACATAAGGGCCCTGCTCTCCTCTCTGGGTGTCTAGAATACTCCAGGTTGAGGGTCACCCAGCCAACTTCTCCTTTTTGGGGTCTCAATCTTAACTCCTCTGGCCTGGGGTCCAGGGATGCCTCAGGTTTCCAAGGGGCATCTCTGCTTAGGGAGACATTCAGGCAAGGACATGGCTCCAGTTAGGATGAGGAGGAGCTCCCCAGCCTAACCTTCCTCTTGGCCTCCCAGCACAGGCTGCTGCCTTGAGGGCTGTCCCAGAGCCCTGTTCCTACCCAGCCACCATCTGCTCAGAGAAGAGGCCTCAGTCCCACTGCCTCTCTTGTGGCCAGATCTAACAAGCAAGTGATCTCTTGGGTCCTGTCCCCTGCTGAAAAGATGCCCACCCAGTGCCTGAGCTTGGTGTCTCTGTAGGGCAACCCTTGGCCCAGTGGCTGAGTATATACTCACAGTCTCAAAGGACAAGGGGTGACCTGTTGGTATCTGGGATGAAGAAGAAGCAGTGCTGTAGCCAGTAGGGAAAATGGGGTAGCCACTCGGGGACTTAGCCCCAAAGGCAGGGCCCTGAACAAGAGTGGCTCCTTCCTTCAAGTGCCACAGGCTCCATCCTACCTAGGGCTGGTCCAGCTAGTACTTGGCCATGGGAGTGGGGCAAGTGACCTTCAGGGACAGTGGGCAGGTGGGGTGAGGGGCAGTGTCCTGGGGCATTGTGTGTTAACATGAATAAAGGAAGTTTTGTTGAAAATGCTGTCAGGGCTGCTGCCCCTGTACTGTTACTTGTGCTGCTTAGGGAATGAACACCATGAGGATAAGAAAGGACCCACCAATGGCAAGTGCTTGAGATCCACAGAGCCCCCCCACTCCATGTTCCTCTCCAGATACAGGCTGGCCACACAGAAGCTGCTCTGACAAATATCCCAAGTCCCTTTGTCACCCACTCATGAGGCCTCACCTGCTTCAGAGGTGCTTCTCTGCATGTCCCATCATCATCTGTGTCCCTTAATAATCTTTTTATTGAAAGTGCTTTGTGCCTCAGCACCCCTAGCTCAGTGAGTAGGGCGCCAGCCACATACACCAAGGCTGGTAGGTTCGAGCCTGGCCTGGGCCTGCTAAAAAACAATGACAATTGCAACCAAAAAAATACCTATGTGTTATGGTAGGCACCTGTAGCCCCAGCTACTTGGGAGGCTGAGGCAAGAGAATTGCTTAAGGCCAAAAGTCTGAGTTTGCTGTAAGCTGTGTCACCACAGCACTCTACCCAGGGTGACATAGTGAGACTCTGTCTCTAAAAAAAAAAAAAAAAAAAAAAAGCAAAGAAAAGAAAGTGCTTTGGAGCCTTTCAGTTGTCTGGATCATTTACCCATTTTCTAGAATCAAGCTTGGGTAGGCTCTAGGGAGTTTATTTGAACCTCCCTGAAGGAGGCAGACAACAGGGCTAGAATGATCCTCTGCATAGCCAGTGCTCTTCTCAGGGCCAAATCTGATGAAAGGCTTGACTCCAAGGGGACATGGTTCAATGTCTGGGTTCAGGAGCTGGCATCTGCTTGGCACAGTGGACATTAGCATATGCAGAGGCAATAGCTCCCCCTGAGTCCCAATCAGGACAGGGCAAGGGGCAAGGGGCAGAGAGGAGATCAATGTGGAGTCTGTTCACATGCCTGTGTCTGGGATATGACAGTGGGCAGGAGCGTGCCAAGTTCCCCTGCAGGATGTCGAGGCAGGACAAAGATTTGTCCATTTGATTTGCCCCTTGCTGTGGCTCAGGGACTGACCCAGGAGCCCTTGGGATTTTACACGGAGCCCCTGACAATTTCTGTCCCCAGTGATGACTGAACTCTTGCATTTGTACAAAAGGATTTGTATTTGTATCCTATTCTTCCTCCCTGAAACACTATACCCACCAGTACAAGGATGACCAGACCTCTAGGAGCAGGGTTACTTCCAGCTTATGGCGGCCACAGGTCTGGTGGGAGCTGGAGACAGAAGCTGAGAGGGCTGAGGGTCAGCTGCCCTCCTGCCAGGCACTGGCACAGTAGGTCAGGGGCTGCCTGGGCTATAACATTTGTTGTCTGGGAGCTTCCTTAGGGGTGGGGTCCAGGTGGTTGCTGGAGGGAGACATCTGGGCAGGTAGGAGTGAGATGAGAAATCGATAGGAGGAAGGCTGAGCTGAGGGGCAGATACCTCCTCTTTTCCAGGACTGTCCTGTGCCCCCATGTCTGCCAAACTCCTCTCATCTTGTGCTTATGGCTGCATTCTCCACCCCTTTTGCCCAGCCCACCTCTCAGAATCTGCGACTCCAACATGGACAGGACCCAAAACCTGGCCTCATTCCCTCCCAGTCAACTCTTTCTCTATGTTCTACTTTCTGATTCTTCCTTAAGGGCCCGTGACAAGTGGGGACAGCTGTGACTCCCTGGTACCACTTATCATTCAGCTATGGTTATGGTGGTGGGTAATGGCCCAGCGGCTATGGCAGGTGGGGCACAGCCATCTCATATTATGGAGGCTTAGCCCTCCTGCTGGGTGACAAAGTGTACCATGTTTGGGCCCTCACCTACCCCTCTGCCCACAGAACCTGCCAGGCAACTGGACATATTCACCTCTACCACCTTCCATTCTTCTGTTCCTGTGGACAGTGCTCACACTGGCCTGCCCTGTGTGGCTTAGGAAAAGATAGTCTATTCCTGGAGGAGCTTTTCCTGGCTGCAACTCCCTTTCTCTTCCCAGGTTGGTCTCTACATAGAGAAAGAGGCTCTGAGTATGTGTTAGGCTTAATCAGTGTGGTATGGACCTACACACCATGGCCTAAAGGTCCAGAAACTCCCAGAACAGTACACAGTGAAGGTTTTGGTGGGATGGACATTCCCACATGTGACCCCACCCCATGGTGCCCTGGCATTTGCCTGAGCAATACGTCAAGAAATCAAGGAAAATATAAAGAGTGAATGTCAATGGTGTGGGGGAGCCCTCAGTCAGGGATGGGCAGCATTTCAGTCATAGCCAGGATTCTTGCACTGCTTCTCACCCTCCTGGCTCTTATCTGCTCCCATCTTTGTTTTGGCTGAACACTCCCCAGGAGGATACAGAACCAGAGTTTCCTCCACCCCTGTGCCCCTCATTCACCTTGAACCTGTATAGTGGGGCCGAATGTTGGGTGTTTATACTCTGAATGTGTCTCTCCCCAAATTTCTATGTGATGGTATTCAGACATGGTGCCTTTATGAGGTACTTAGGGCTAAACAAGGTCATGAGGTTGGCTCCCCAGTGCTGACAGGAGTGTCCATAGAAGAAGAGGAGGAGACATCAGAGCTGTCTCTCTGTCCCCCACCTGAGGACACCGTGTAAGCCAGGAAGCAGGTTCAGGACACGCTGGTGCTCTAACCTCAGACTTCTATCCTCCAGAATGTGATAAATACATTTCTGTTTGTTAAGCCTCCAGGTTATGGGACTTTGTCATAGCAACCAAATCTGACCAGGACAGGGTCCCTCATCTCAGGAGCTTCCTTTCCGACAGCTACCTGGAAACCATGGGTTAGAGGCACCAGAAAGAATGAAGAAACTCTGAGAGTATGGCATAAGCTATAAATCAAGAAAGTGGTGAAATAGAATCTAGGAGAATCTGCCCCAACTGACCACATCATGGTGTCCAACCCCAAGGGAAATCACAATGCTCACTCAGCAGGTGCTCTGATGATCCTGACACTGTCCCAGATGCTTCATCTCCCTATCCACTCATGGCTTCTCCACAGAAACACTGTGAAGAGGTGAGGCTTAGCCAGGTCCCACTCTAGAACCTTGTGCCTCTAGGTGGCACTGGGTGGGTTTAGATCCAGAGCCCTCCCCCTTCCCCATGGGCAGTGGACCCCTGGAGGGAGCCGCAGCCTCCTGGGGAAACTGCAACTTACAACAGGAGCAAGACTAGTCCCATAAACAACAGTGCTGTGCTTTCTGGCCACGGCCAGGATGGACCAGCTCCAGGGGGCTGCCCTTTTGTAGCTGCACTTTTATTCCAACTTCACAGCTACATGACATTCAGGTGCCTGTGCACTGGGCAGTATTAGTGAGAGTCGCCTCTTTTGGGGGATGCTGGCCAAGCATCTGATAAACAGCCAGGCCTGCCTGAGTCTGCCTGTCATTCATCGTCTGCTCATCCCTGGGACAGACTCTCAGGAATCGCTACTACTCTAATGTACCTTCTGTGAGGGACTGAATAAGCCCTTCTACTGAATTCTTAGATGAGATGTCAGAGAGGATGCTTTGCGTGCAGACCTGAGCCTTGAGCTCATTTTAGGCAAATGTACCATGATTAAAACTGTCATAAATGGTGGCTCATTTTTCATTTCCATCTCATTCTCCCCCAAAACAAATCCCACTTCTTATAACAAAGTGCTCCCTTGGAATTTTGTCTCAGGTCATCCCAAAGATCATGTTGTGAAACTTACATCAAGTGTATGGTATTTTCATAAAGCATATGTGAGATTAAAAGATATTCTCTAGAATTAAACACAAATAACATAGAAATCTCACATATGAAGATGGGGCCATACGCCTCCTAATAAATGTAAGTAGAGGCACTACTTGTGATAAAATGATCCCCCTCTCACGATCTAAAACAGACTCAATGCAAGCTTTTCTCCTTTAAAATGTGCTAAAGAAGAGTCTCAAGAGCACAAATCACACAAACCCAGTTTTACCACTTGAGGCCATCAAGTGTCTGAGCCAGCTGGGCAGACAGGATCCTACCCCATTTAATGCTTTTCCCTGCACTCCCCATGAAAGGGACAGAGTAAGTCTATCTCAAGTGTACTCAGATCACAAAATATCCTGCATTCAGATCCACTGCTTTGTTTTCCTTTTTCTCATCATTATATTTTTAGAGACAGGGTCTTGGTCTGTTCTTTAGGCTCTGTTCCCTATGTCATTAGGGAATTATAAATTAAAACAACAAGATATCACTACACACCTGTGAGAATGGCCTAAATGCAACATATCAGCAACAACTAATAATGGCAAGGATAAGGAGCAAAAGGAATTCTTGTTCATTACTTTTCAGATTACAAAGTGGTATAGCTACTAAACATACTTCTTATTCTTACCATATGATCCAGCAATTGTGTTCCTTAGTATTTACCCCAATCAACTTGAGATGGTTTAAAGACTTAAACCTAAGACCTGAAAATACAAAACTACAAGAAGAAAATGTAGGAGAAAGACTTTTGGATGTTGGTCTTGACAAAGATTTTATGGCTAAGACTTCAACATCACAGGCAACAAAAACAAAAGTAGACAAATGGGAATGTATTAAACTAAAAAGCTCCTGTACAGCAAAGAAAACAATCAACAGTGTGGAGAGACAACCTGTTGAATGGAAGAAAATATAAAATAAAATAAAATGTAAACTATACATCTGACGAAGTCTTAATATCCAAAATATACAAAAAATTTAAACAATGGTTAAAAAGAAAAGTACTGGTCACACATGTAATCCTAGCATTTTAGGAAGCCAAGACAGGTGGATCACTTAAACTCAAGAGTTGAGAGAAGGGGAGGTTCTGGAAGATGGCGGCGGCGACGGTTCCGTAGTTCATCACTCTCCAGTCAGCAGGTGAGAGGGAGGGAGTACTGGACCTTTCGCAGAGTGAATTGTCGGAGTGGATGAGCACTTGGCAATGCACAGCGATTTG
>CAUYRH010138301.1:0-13989 GCA_963574655.1 Perodicticus potto
TGGCGGGTGCCTGTAGTCCCAGCTACTTGGGAGGCAGAGGCAGGAGACTCGCTTGAGCCCAGGAATTGGAGGTTGCTGTGAGCTGTGATGCCACTGCACTCTATCCAGGGTGACAGCTTGAGGCTCTGTCTCAAAAAAAAATAAATAAATAAAAATAAAAAAAAAAACAAAAAACAAACAAACTCATGAACCATCTTATGAAATTGGTAAAATAAGAACAAGAACAATCTAATCCAAAACCCAGCAGAAGAACATAGATAACCAAAATTAAATCAGGAATTAATGAAATTGAAAACAAACAATCATATAGAAAAATAATGAAACAAAAAGTTGGTTTTTTGAATAAATAAATAAAATCAATAAACCTTTGGCTAATTAACTAGAAACAGGCAAGTAAAATCTCTAATAACTTCAATCAGAAGTGATGAAGGGTAAATAACAACAGATCCCACAGTGATGCAAGAGATCATCACTGAGTACTACAAGAAACTCTATGTCTAGAAATGTTACAATGTGGAGGAAATGGATCAATACCTGGAGTCATACCCTCTTCCTACACTTAAACAAGAAAAAATAGATGCCTTGAACAGACAAATTTCAAGAACAATAAAAAGACTCCCAACAAAAAAATGCCCTGGTCCAGATGGCCTCACACCTGAATTTTATCAAACCTTCAAAGAATAACTTATACACATACTGGAGAAATTTTTCCAAAAAATTGACAAGGAAAGAATCTTTCTCAACATATTCTACAAAGCAAACCTCACCCTGATACCAAAATCAGGAAAAGACACAACTAAAAAGAATAATTTAATGTCATTTTCACTAAGGATTACAGATGCAAAAATTCTTAATAAAATTCTAGCCAATAGATTCCAGCTACACATTAAAAAAATCATTCATCATGATCAAGTAGGTTTATCTCAGGGATGCAAGACTGGTTTCGCATATGGAAATCCATAAATATAATTCACCATATCAGCAAAAGCAAAAATAAATACCATATGATCCTCTCAATAGATGGAGAAAAAGGATTCAATAAAATTAAGCATCTTTTTCTAGTGAGAAAACTTAAGAATATAGGCATGGGTGGCACATTTCTTAATCTGATTGAAGCCATCTACAACAAACACAGAGCTAACATTATACTGGATGGAGTAAATCTGAAAGCTTTTCCACTTAGAACTGGAACCAAAGTTGTCCTCTATCACCACTACTATTCAACATAGTGCTGGAAGTTTTACCCAATACAATCAGGCAAGAGAAGGAAATAAGGAGCAACCAAATGGGGGCAAAGGAGGTCAAATTCTTGCCCTTTGTCAATAATATTATCTTATAATTAGAGAACCCCAAAGACTCAACTGCAAGACTCCTGGAAGTGATCAAAAACCATAGCAATGTCTCAGGATATAAAATCAATATCCAAATCAGTAATCTTCATATATGCCAATAATAGCCATGATGAGAAGCTAATCAAAGGACAAAATTCTCTTCCAAGTAGCTTCAAGAAAAAAAAAGAAAAAGAAAAGAAAAGAAAAAGAAATACCTAGGAATATATATAACAAAAGTGGCCAAGGACCTCTACAAAGAAAATTGCAAAACTTTAAGAAAAGAAATAGCAGAGTATATTAACAAATCTAAGAACATACCAGGTTCATGGATAGGAAAATGACATTATCAAAATGTGTATACTTCCCAAAGTAATCTACATATTCAATGCAACCCCCATTAAAATACCATCATCATGCTTTCAAGATTTGGAAAAAAGTAATTATTTGTTTTTTATGGAACCAGAAGAAACCCTGTATAGCCAAGGCAATTCTTAGTAATAAAAACAAAGGTTGGGGTAATCACCCTACCAGTCTTTCGGCTATATTACAAGGTCATAGTGTTCAAAATAGGATGGTATTGGCACAAAAGTAGAGACACCGATGTTTTGGACAGAGTAGAAAACTATGAGGTGAAACTAACATCTTATAGATACCTGATCTTTGATAAACCAAACAAGAATTTGCTCTGGGGAAAAGAATAAATGGTGTTGGGAGAAGGGGAAAACCATGTTTAAAAGACTGACACTGGACCTGCACCTCTCACCACATTCAAAAATTGATTCAAGATGGTTAAAAGATTTAAATCTAAGACATGAAACAATAAAAATTCTCTAAGCAAATGTGGGGAAACCACTTGATGATATCGGCCTGAGGAAATATTTTATGATGACCTCTATGGCAATTGCAACAACAACAAAAATAAGCCATTAGGACTTAATTCAACCGAAAAGCTTCTACCCAGCTAAGTAAAAAACAACCAAAGCAAATAGACAACCTTCAGAATGGGAAAAGATATTTGCATATTATGAATTGGACAAAAGTTTGATAACTGAGATTTATAGAGAACTCAAATTAATGAACAAAACAAGAACCAACAATCCCATAAATCACTGGGCAAGACAGATGGATAGAACCTTCTCTGTAAGAATACAGATGAATGGCTAACAAACATGAAAAAATGCTCATTGTCCCTAATCTTTAGTGAAATGCAAATCAAAATCACCCTGAGATATCATCTAATACAAGTGAGAATGGTCCATATACCAATGTCTCAAAGCTGCAGAAACTGGCATGGATATGGAGAGAAGGAAACATTTTTACATTTCTGGTGGGACTGCACACTAATATAACCTTTTTGAAAGGAAGTATGGCGAATCCTCAAAGAACTCAAATTGGACCTCCCATTTGAGCCTGCAATCCCATTATTAGGCATCTACCCAGATGCAAAAAAAAATCATTTTTTCCTAAGGACATTTGCATTAGACTGTTTACAGGAGCTGAATTTACAAGTACCAAAATGTTGAAATAACCCAAATGCCCACTAACTCAGGAATGAATTAACAAGCCATGGTATATGTATACCATGGAATACTACTCAGCCATTAAAAAAGATGGAGGGAGAGTTTACATCTTTTGTATTAACCTGGATGGAAGTGGAACATATTCTTCTTAGTAAAGCATCAGAAGAATGAAGAAGCAAGAACCCAATGTATTCAATTCTAATATGAAGGCAGTAAATGAGCTAATACAAGAGGAGGTAAGGGAATGAGGGAGTGGGGTGATGGGAGGTGGGAAGGGAATGGGGGTCACAGTGTACGGCATACCTCTTGGAGGCAGGACATAATTACAAGAAGGACTTTATCTAACAAATGCAATCAGTGTAATCTAACTCTTTGTGCCTTCAATGAATCCCAAACAATAAAAAGAAGTTTTAAAAGTAAAATGAATAAAAAATGTTTTAAAAAGAAAAAAACACTAAACGTATTACAACTTTTAAAATTTTACTCCACAAAATTCCCATACGTCCTTTGCACTCACCACTGTTTGAAAACCCAGAGATAAAGGGCACTCAAGATGCTGTAGAAATCAAACAGTGTGGCTCCTGATTGCAAGATTTTAATCAGTAACACTCTTTTTTTTCTTTTTAACACATGTGTAATGGAAAACTATGAAGAAGAAACTAAATTAAAACAATAAATTATTGTACAACAGGTGACTATAATTAATAACAATGTATTGTATTCTTGAAAATGGGTCAGTGGGTAGATTTTAAGCATTCTAATCTCATGCTCACACACACAGTAAGCATGTGAGGTAATCCATGCTTACTTGATTTAGCCATTCTGCAAAGTATGCTTATTTCAAAACATGTTGTGCAGAATAAATATATGTAAGTTTATTTGTCTATTAAAAATTAAGTAAGTAAATAAAGTTACTGTTTCCCATATCAAGGCTCTGTCATATATAACTGGATTCATTTCCAAAATATTGTTTGTTCTTGGGAGGTCATGTTTATTTTTATTCCAAAAATGGGCGCACTCTCTTAATAATCTACCAAATCTAGGCCTGCACGGTGTACCTGGCTTGATGCTTTTCTATACAATAAGTCCTCACTTAACATTGTTGATAGGTTCTTGGAAATTGTGACTTTAAATAAAAGATGTGCAGCAGGTCCTCCAATAACATCATTTTCTACAACATCATTTCATTGCAACATTAATGAGGAGAATATTTGGCTGTGTCATATACATCAGTTCACTTAAAACTACAATTTCCAGGGCAGTGCCTCTGGCTCAAGGACTAGGGCGCTAGCCGCATACGCTGGGGGTGGCGGGTTCAAGCCCGGCCCCATCCAAAACCACAAAGACAAACAAACAAAAAAAAAACCCCTACAATTTCTAAGAACATACTGACAACATTCAATGAGGACCAATTATACTATAGTCTTGTCTTCCTGTTACACACTATAGCAATCAGCTCATGTAGCTTTTTATATGGTTTAAATTAATTAAAATAAGTAAAATAACTCAGTTACTTAGTCATATTACCTATATTTAAAGTGCTGAAAAGCCATTTTTGTGACTCTAGAGGCTACCATATTGATTACTGATACAGAATGTTTTCTTCATTATGGGAGGTCCTATTTGGCAGCTCTGGTCAAATGTCTTTTCTTCGCTCTCCAGTTGATCCAAGATGATTTCATCTTTAAAAAAAACAAAGTAAAAGAAACAAATATGAAAAACCAATTCATAGGAATATAGAGTTTAGGTCTACAAGCGACTGGAAAAACCAAGGGGCTGGCCCATATTTTCCTTCCTCTGGGTGAGATCATGCAGTTCTTTACAAGGTGAAGTGACCCAGACTCTGAAATCCAGGTGACAGTTTCAAGTTTTTCATAGAAAAAGGGGTATCAGAATAAAGTTTTGAAACTTGGTTCACTTCTTTTCCTATTAAAATGCTTCCTTTATAATGCCATGCCATTCTTCTCATTCATCTCATACTCATAAAAGACAAAATGCAACAGGCTGCAATTTTATTGACTTGGGCAATAATTCCTTGTAAAATTTAAAGCCAGTTATAGCATGTCTAAGAAAACAATGAAAACACATCCACAATAAATCTTTAAACAAACATACTACCACATGAGCATATATGATTCATGTAAAAATTGTTAAAGTTATTGAGTAGCTATGTTCTATCTTAGGCACATCATTTCATTATTTTACCAAACAATTCTGTAAGTTAGTATTGTTGCAGGAATATGAGGCCCAATGGAGAGAAAGAGCACCCAAACAATGTATTTAAGAGGAAAAAAGTTTTATTCAGCTGGCAGAGTGAACAGCATAGACAAATTCAAAATGGCCCCAGATCCTAATTGGCTTGATCTTTCCCTTTTTATCTCCAAACCGTTCCAACTCATAGGTACCTTTCCCATAGGTCAGTTTGGATCAAGCAGGAGAAGCTGTTCTAGCCCCCTTAGAACTACAGGATTTCATAGAAGTGGAAATTTCCAGGTACCAGGAAGTTAGTCTACAAATTCCTAAGAGCTGAGTCACAATGGAGAGGACCTTGCAGGTGTGTCCTTGGGGTCTCCTTGAGAAGACCTCTATTCTCCTAGCCCTCACTCTTCCTGGGTATCCTCTCTCAGTATTAGTACAACAATTTCATTGATAAGGAAACTGAAACTTAAAGAGGTTGAATATCATGTCTAAGATTTCAAAACTAGAAAGTAGCAGATGTCTTCAGACTTAAATCCAGATAAATTTTCCTCCAAAACTCATTTGCTTATATGGGGTGAGAAACAGAAAATGTTTTTAAGCCTTCACCCAGTTCTCACACTGCAGGAAGGTTTTGTTTATTTGTTGTTGTTGTTGTTGTTGTTGTGTGCGTATAAACCTTTATAAATAAAGGTTCTATCTCTTACGAAAAATAGATCTTTTATAGAATAGAATAGAATATCTCTTATAAAGAATAGATCTTTTATAAGAGATGGAACCTTTATTTATAAACCTTTATTTATAAAGATAGAACCTTTATTTATAAAAGAATAGATCTTTTATAAGAGATAGAACCTTTATTTATAAAGGTTTATACATACACACACACAACAACAACAACACAAAATAAGCACTATATAAATTTCATAATATTATAGATAGGTCTTTTAGAAGAGATAAAATAAGCACTATATAAATTTCTAAAAATTATAGATAGATGGATTTTTTATAAGAGATCAAACCTTTATTTATATAGTGCTTATTTAATAAGCAAACCTCTTTTATAAGAGATAGAACCTTTGTTTATATAGTGCTTATTTAATAAGCAAACCTTATTTTTATAGTGCTTCTAAATTTAAGCCCAAATTTCCATTTAATGGATTTGTTTTATGAAAATTAATTTATTCAATTAATAAAGGAGGAAGAAAAGATGAAAAAATAACAAGGATTTATCCGTTTATTATGGGTAGATTTATAAAATAGACAGAAAATGCAAAAAAACTATACACATTTTAAGAAAGGAAAAAATATTAAATTTATAATACTCCAGTCACATTTGACTTCTACAATTAAAAGAGGGGCTCAATGTCATGGGTATTCATCTTTTGTTATTGGTATGTATTAAATATTGTAATTACAATACTGTTTTTTTCCTTTCTTTTCCTTTCTTGAAATGCAAACATATATATACACCCTCTGTATAAAGCCTGTAATTCCTTACCGGTATCTCTGCTCTGCTTCTCTCTCTCTCTCTCTTTATATACTCATTCTAAGATAGAAGAGTTCGATTTTTTAAGTATGGGGTCATATTTATATATAACAGGAGAAATTTGTTCTTATGAATAGGAACGTGAACGTGGTATTTATTTTTGTTCTGAAACAAAACAATGGAAACATATTTACTGTTTCTTATGATACAGAAATTGTGCCAAGGTTTAGGAATATACAGAAGAATTTAACAGCATCGTGAACTAAGAAGCACATGTAGCCTGTAAGATAAGTCATGAACTTAATCATAGACCAAATGACAACAGCACAGCATAGATCCTTAAAATAAAAGATTTACAAGATAAATATCCAATGAGAGATTACAACCAGATTATGGGCCACCAGACCATATATTCAAGTAAATATTTATTCCACTGAAAGGATCACAGGTAGGAAGAATAAAATGACTGGGTTTTTTTGTTGTTGCTGTTGTTGATTTTTTTGAGACAGAGTGTCACTATGTCACCCTTGGTAGAGTGCTGTAGCATCACAGCTCACAGCAACCTCAAACTCTTGGGCTTAAGTGATTCTCTTGTCTCAGCCTCGCGAGTAGCTGGGACTAAAGGTGCCTGCCACAACACCCAGTTAATTTTTGATTGCAGTTGTCATTGTTGTTTAGCAGGCTCAGGCTGGCTCGAACATGCCAGTCTCGGTGTATGTGGCTGGTGCTGTAGCCACTGTGCTACAGGTGACCAGCCAAAATGGCTGTTGATTCCTAGTAATTGCTGCATTCTGTCCTTACTTATTCTTGCTAAATGGAGGAAAATCTACATAGAATGGCAGAAATCCTCGTGCCATATGTTTTTTTTTTTTTTTTAATGAACAGCAGAAATTTATTTCTCATAGTTCTTGAGGTTGGAAGCCTAAAATCAGGACCAGCAGGATTAAAATCTGATAAGGCCTTTTTTCCAGGTTGTATACAGTTGACATTTCATTGTACACTCATGTAGTGGAAAGACAGCAAGAAAGAACTCTGAGGGTCTCTGTAAGGGTTCTAATCCCATTCATGGGGGCACCACCCTCATAATATTATTACCTCCTGAAGGTTTGACCTTCTAATACCATTATATTGTAGGTTAAGATTTCAACATATAAATTTTTTTTTTTTTTTGTAGAGGGACACTCAGTCTATAACAGTAATACATGTAATCTAATTTTTAATACCACCTATCTTTCTTTATGGATTTACCTAGTCTCCTGTTGTTTAGGAAACATAGTTTGAACCACCTTTCCATAAACAATTTTAGTTCCTCTTCACTCATTTTAAAAGTTGCTGTCTCCTTCAAAGACATTGAGAGGCTGATATGGTAGTCTTTGGAAGCCCAGAGTCATTTCGTGGCTTCGGGGGCAGGAAGAATTGCCAGCAGTGGTATGTGGCCAGCATCTTCACAACCATGGGCGAGGGTATCCCCTGAGGTTCCTCCCACATGGCTCCTCTCTCTTGGGACAGGTATTCATCTCATGGAACAGGTTTCATGTACAGAATCCCTTCTTCTTAATTAATCTAAGAATGGATGCTCCGTAGTTAGGGTTCAAATTCAAATGTACCATATTTCTTACATGTACTCCATAACAATGAGTTTCCTCTTGGTACATGAATGATCTAACGCCTATCTCATCTCATCTTAAAACATATAACAAAAAAATATATATATGTTAACAAGTATCCAAACACATAGGGTAAGCCTATCATTATTCTGAGTATAAAATTATTGACATAGTAGTATGAAAATATAAAGAACTTTGCTTTTTAGAGTAATTTGTTCATGTTAAATGTTCACAGGCTGAAATCTGTCTCTTGACTTAAGTAACAAATGGGTTATGAATAGAAGAAATGTACCTGTCAAGATCTTTATTTCTAGACCAATGGTAAGCTGAGCATGCTTGTGCTGTTTTCCAGATCACCATCAAAAGAACTTAAATTCATTTACAGTGACTTTTCATACCACTGTATCTTCCAACTGATCAAATGTTGAGACATGATGCTTTTAAACCATGTGTGAGTCATACATTGGTATGGAAGAAATAGAGACCTTCTTTTAGCAGCTGATTAGAAGATGCTGTGGTTTGAATGTGTCCTCCAAAGGTCATGAGTTGGAAATTTAATCCCCAATTAGACAGGGTTGAGGGGTGGGACTTTTAAGAGGTGATTAGATCATGAGGGCTCCGCCCTCAGAGATGGATTAATGTCTTTAGTTGGAGTGGGTTCAGAGAGTGGGTTTGTTGTAAGAGAGAGTTCAGCCCCCTTTCACTCTCATGCTGTCTTGTCCTTCCACCTTCCACCATATGATGAAACGGCAAGAAGGGGCTTGACAGATGCCAGTTCCTTGATCTTGGATTTCCCAACTTCCAGAACTGTAGAAAATAAACTTCTATTCTTTGTCTATTGCAGCACAGAACGGATTTAGCAGGCCTCATGAGGCCTCGGTGCAACTGATGACTCTTGGAGAAGAATGCAAGAGCAAAGATTGCTGCCAGACACTTCATTTCTGTTTTTCCTATTATTTTTTCATAAGCCCATATTACAACCAAATTTTAGCATCAAGTACAGAATATTAAGTATTAATTTAAAAGAACTTGAGGGAAATCATATTACAACTTCACAGTAAATTTAATTTAAAATGCTAAAAGCAAATTCTTTCCCTGCATCCTATGTTTGCCTTTTTGGAACCAGGAGCATGCAAACTGATTCTCATTTTTATTAAGTGACTATCTGTAATTGCCAGATTCTCAGAGAGTCAGAAAGTAAAGCCCACGCACCCTGGGAAATGGACAAGTTCTTATTATATGACAATTTATTTTCCCAAGGCTTTCTAATCATTTCACCCAACAACCAATTGAATCTATTTAAATATAATCTTCCCTTGCAATACTGTATGGATAAAAAAAGTAATAGCTCTCAAAATAATTTCTTAAAGAAGGAGAAAGAAGCAGTGAAAATCAATTAAAGTCATAGTCATGTTTTCTTTGTAAGCAAGAGGAAAAACCTAGGAGAAATTATTGTCATTGTACTTTACTGACAACATGCTTTATTGCCGTTTTCCAAAAATCCTTAGGAGAGGCAATTATGTAGATTTTTATTTTATGAATTCTCTTTCTTTAAAGAAGAGTACTTTTGGAGAAGGGACAATGGTTACCTTCAGTTCAGATGAACTAAGTGATTAAGAGGCTGTGCCTCAAATTTATTCAAGGCAGACATAAGGTAGGAGGCTTGAATTTGCTACCTCTGAGCAGGTCAGTCATGCAGAGTATAATCATATCAGTCATTTCTTTTAGAATATTCAAACCTCTAGCATACAGACACAGCTTTTGGGTGAAGACTATTTGTGACTCAGTAGTCAGCCCGTAAAGTAGGCTCAAAACATGCAATGTGCATTCAAACACTGCAATTCAGTGAACTAATAGACGATCTTCAGAATCACTCAAAATAATCATGCCATTAGGTTAATGATCCTTGGAAGTTTAAATCACCTTGACTTCCTCAATCTTTGGAATAACCTGGGTGAATAGTGAAGGTTTCTTTCTATTAGTGCATTTAGCCATAGGGAGAACACTTTCTGTCACTCAATTTTATAACACTGAAAAAAAAACCCAATAAAATGGATATCAGCCTCAAATGTGGGGCAAGTGATCTCTTCAACTTTGAATGAGCCAGATAATTTATTTATGTTGTTCAATTTCTTTAACCTCAGCAAATATTTATTCATCATCTGTATCAGAAAATGAAGTTTTGAATACCTAACAGGTGATAAATGAATGTATAATAGCAAATCCATCTGCGATTAGGGAGCACAGGGTGATGGTAAGAGGGTCCTTGTGAGTTATAGAAATAAAAAAAGAAAAAGAAAAAGAAATAAACGGTACTTTTACTTTAGAGTCTCAAGCAATAGCTCTGTTTGATATCAACTTTACATAAATAACATTGTTTTTTGAAAGGGAAGACATTCTGTAAGCATCAGATATCGTATATTTTATCCATAATGAAATGATAGCTTAAAAAAGAATACTTACAAGTCTCTCCCATTTCTCTATGATAGCTGCCTTGGTGAGGGCCCTTATTGTATTGACAAAATGTTCCTCCTCCATCTGTATTTCCACCATTTCCTCTATTAACCCCCCTTTCACATGGCAACAGAGTGGGCTACATACATTTAATTTGACTTTCATTCCATTGCTTGAAACTCTCTTTTGCCTATAACAGAGTCCAAGCTCCTCAGCCTGGCCCACAAGGCCCACCTACAGTATGATCCCTTGTCTGCCTCGTTTTCTACCGTCTTGTCAAGTCACATATCTGAACTCTTTCATATTCCTCCATACACAGACATATGCACACACTCACCTGCCCACACACTTGCGTGTACATGTGCACACGTGCACACCATGGTGGATGGAGCCACACTTTGACAACTATTTCTCCAAAGTTAATGGAGCTGCTTCTTTCAATAAGCTGAACTAGCAAAAGCCAGTACTGTAGCAAATGGCCTTTGAGCAGTTAGAACAAGATTTTTGGTTTATTCTCTATGAATTTATAGTAACCAGGACTAACCTTGGCTGATTAAGCTCCCTGGAGTTTTTATGTACATCATGGAGATTGAGAAAGTGGAGTCTAAGGAGAGAAAATGACCAGTAGAGAATTCTGAATCTTGTCGTAAGGGTATAAAAATGCGTGACATTAATTTGTACCTCAATTTGGTGAAGTTGTAGGAAGAGACAATTTTCATTCTATGTTCTTCTGAGGTTTTCTCAGCTAGATTTGTGCACTAATATGTGACAGCTTTCTAGAATCTTCCCCAGAGAGCAAAGATCGCTATATTATCTTGCTTATCTCTTCAGCATCATTTAGTGAATTGATAATTAGCTAATTGAATAGGAGTTAGTTTGATAATTTTTAATTTACTTAGATAATTATTTCAGTATTGTATGGGAATCAGAATGTTCATTACCCAATTTATATAAAATAAGCAGGGAGATGGTAATGACTTTGCAGAATGTATTCTAAGAAGTCAAATGTTATTGATGTGTGAATGTTTTCAAATGGTGGTTAGGAAAAAAGATAACTGAAATAAAACAGGTACTCTACCTTAGGCTTTAGCATTAAATTATTCTTTAGTGTACAAAATAATCAGTTCATAATTTTTATTTTTAAAAGTAAACTTTTATCACTTCTCGGCCTTTTGGCTAAGATCAAGTGTAAAAGTAAACTTATTTCCTTTCACTGCTGCGAAATCTAAAACAAAAAGCCCCAATATTTGTAGTATTTTCAAACTGTATTAATAAAAAGAGTAAGTAAAATCTTAGAAGAAACTTTAAAGTTTCTATTTTAAGGTCTTTTAAATTCAACATTCAGATTTAGCAAGTGAATTTCCTTGAGATTTAGCTTTTAAAGGTTATTTTATAGACATGTTCTGGAATACACAGTATATACTCATTTGTGACTACATTTTTGTTGCTGTTGTTAGCTTTATATTTATTTATCTTAAATGCTAGCTGTTTGGGTTTTTTTTGTACTTTAAATCGCTTATTTCATGTTCTGAATAATCCCAATTACATCACTGCAAAATCAGAGTTTGTCTTGGAACACATGAAATAATTTCCAGCCAAGTGTTTTTCAACAAAATAAATTTAGAAGATGGGAAGAATCTCATGAGTCAGGATATAATTGCAAAACAATATCAAAAATTAATGAATCCTATAAGTCTGTAATTTTAATACAGGTAACAAATCTACATGTAAGAAACAGAGGAAACAGATTTTTCAAAAAGAATGTCATCTCTATTTCAAATTGATTAACTTGTGGGGCAATTGTATAAATATTAATTTATCCCTTGAAAAGTTCAAACAACTCTTTTCTGCAAGGAGTTTTAGGTTCATCCCATAGTAGGAGAGGATACACTACACAGTGGGCCAAAAAATGCCCATCCCACTATGCTACAGAGCCTAGGTCCAGTATGAGAACTCTACTCAGGCTATGGAAAAGGGCCCCACGTACTGATTATTCCATAGGGTCTTGTGGGAGACTGACTTTGTGAATAAGCCAAAACTCTCCAAAGAATTGTGGTAGTTGTAGGTTCCTATGGCAATCAGAATTCCAAAAAGCAAGAAAATCATTCAACAAAAATCTTATATTACATTTTACCCCCTCTCGAAATCACTGTTTTTTTTTTTTCTCTGAAAAGGCAAGGAGACTAATTCCAAAAAAATCAGATGTTAGTTTCAAGCTGAAGGTAATATTTAAGATCAGTTTATACCTTCGCATGGGTGGGATGAAAAGTTAGAAGGTGAATAAGTTGATCTAGGAGCGAGAAAGAGAATTATGGACATAAAAGAGACATTTCCTACCATTCTCATTTTACAACAGATGATGCCAAGTATTTTGGCAGTAAAGAACATGGTATGTATTTGTATGTGTGCATGTAAATTCTGATTGGGATTACAGAAGTAAATAAGGAATAAAAATGCTTTTTAGTAGAATAACTCTTAGAGCAAGCACATGCAATCACATTTTGTTGATGGTATGGAAACTTTGCTACTTAAAATATCTTTTTCAAGGTCCAGTGAAGTTATGCCCACAAACAAAATTTTATCAGTTCTACTAACAACAACAGCAGTTACTTCAGCAGTTACTTATATAATATTACTTTAGACTTAAAAGTAAAAAAGCCTTAGGAAGTATTTTTACTTAGAAGGAATACAACAGTCTTACTCAGCCTTGAGAGTAGTGTTTCTTATGCACATTTGCTTCTCATGAGTATTGTTTCTTCCTTTGTAAATGCAGTCTTTTGTAATAAACTAGCTCACAACTGGGTAAGTAAAGACTTAGTTTAAAAATAAATTTCGAATTCCACTCAATTCTATAATATAAATACTTTTTATGTACTTATTTGGTGGAGGACAGAAGGAGGAGATTTTTTAATAATAAGGATTCTGTGAGCTGTTCAATCAAATGCATACTTGTTTCACAACCTTTTTTCTTATGAAAGTACACATCACAGTTATTTTTCGCATAAATTTTACATACGTAATCTTTTTTTATTGAATCATAGCTGTGTACATTAGTTCAATCATGGGGTACAGTGTGCAGGCTTCATATACAATCTGAGATATTTTCATCCGCCTGTTCAACATAACATTCATGAGATTTTCTCATTTACTGAGATCACATCTTAGGTCACAAGTCTAACCTCAGCAAATTTAAAAGAATAGAAATTATTCCTTGCATCTTCTCGAACCACCATGGAATAAAAGTTGAACTCAATAATAACAGGAATCTGCATACTCAAACAAAATTCACCCCGTCTTCTAAAGACGTTTGGAGAACACTCAGAGATTTAAAAATAGACTTGCCATTTTACCCTATAATTCCTTTACTTGGTATATACTCAGATGACCAAAAA
>CAUYRH010138304.1:0-30665 GCA_963574655.1 Perodicticus potto
CCTGTGTGAATGTCCAGCACTCATCCTTCTCTCTGCGTCTGTGTGTCCGTTACCTGTGTGAATGTCCAGCACTCATCCTTCTCTCTGCGTCTGTGTGTCCGTTACCTGTGTGAATGTCCAGCACTCATCCTTCTCTCTGTGTCTGTGTGTCCATTACCTGTGTGAATGTCCAGCATTCATCCTTCTCATCCTCTCTGCGTCTGTGTGTCCGTTACCTGTGTGAATGTCCAGCACTCATCCTTCTCTCTGTGTCTGTGTGTCCATTACCTGTGTGAATGTCCAGCATTCATCCTTCTCGTCCTCTCTGTGTCTGTGTGTCCACTACCTGTGTGAATGTCCAGTATTCATCCTTCTCGTCCTCTCTGCGTCTGTGTGTCCGTTACCTGTGTGAATGTCCAGCATTCATCCTTCTCGTCTTCTCTGAGATTCTTGGATCTGTGGTCTGGTGTCTGACATCAATTTGAAAATGTTCATCCACAAGCACCTCCTGTGTTTCTTCTGATTCCTTCTCTCCATCCTTCCTCTGATGCTCCTGCTATGCCTGTGTTGGGCCTTTTGTGATTGCTCCATAGTTCTTAGATGTTCTGCTTCATTTTTTTGTATTTTTCTCTTTGCTCTTCAGTCTCAAGAACTTCTACTGACATATTTTCATTTGATTGTTTCCTACGGTGTGTCTAGCCACTGAAGAGCTCATCAAGGGCATTTATTGTTTCTGTCATAGCATCTTTGATGGCTAACATTTTCTTTTGATTTTTCTGAGCATTTCTGCCTCTCAATTGCTGCCCACTGTTCTCATCAGGCCCTCAGCACATAAGCCATACTTATTTTCGCTTGGTCCTATGATTCCAGCATCTCTGCCATAGCTGAGTCTTGTTCTTTGTCTTTTTAGCCATACTTTTTTTCCCCTTTTGATGTGCTTGGTAATTTTTTTGTTGAAAGCCAGACATGATGTATCAGAAGAACCAAGGTAAACAAGCCTTCAGTGTTAGGGTTCATCTTTATATGTCTATGAGATAGGCTCTTTACTATTTGCTATATCTGTGGGTATCTGAGGCTAAAATTTCTTCTGTGTCCCTGCTTTGTCTCCCCAGTTTTCCTTGGGTTTCCCTAGAGAGTTCTTCTTAAATAGAGTCTGAGATATGCAATTCTTTCATCTGTGAACCCCTTTTGTCATACAGGAGGCCTGCTGATGTGGGGAAGCTGGGAGAGGAAGCCCCCATGGTCCTGTGATGCGGCCTCGGCAGGCAGTGAGCCTTGATGTGGGGAAGGTGGGAGAGAAGCCCCCGTGGTCCTGTGATGTAGGCTCGGCAGGCAGTGAGCCTTGTGGTGGGAGCTCAGAGGGCTGGGGTGTGGCGCTTGCCCCCCAGGTCAGCTGGGCTCTGCTGAGACACTCCCACTTGAGGGGCCTTGACAGGGAGGACAGAATACTCTGGACTTATTTCATGGTTAGTCTCATGCTGTAATGATCCTCTTGACATGTGTTTTTTTAACTCAGAGTTATATTTTGAGGATAAGCCCACATTAGTCCCTTTAGATCTGACGTATCCATGCTGACTTTGCTGAGGTGTTATGTGCACTTATACATCATTTCTCTGCTGTGGTATTTAGGTAGTTCTTATGCATTTCCTCACAATGTAATTTAATTAGGTATTATCAGACTTTTTAGTTTATCCCAAAGGGATGGTCATAAAATGGAATCTTATTATAATCTTTATTTGCCTATATCTGGTTATGACTGTGGCAGAGCAGCTTTCAAGTTTCTTTGTCAGTGAATTACCTGTTCGAATGCTTTAATTTTCACATCTTATTATTGAAATGTAAGGGTTCTTTACATCTGTATTATTATTCTATAAATATATATTATTATTTATAAATTATATCTGGATATATGATAAAATAAAGATAATTTATATTTATATAAATATATACTATATATACTATATTTACATATTTTATATAACATATACATTTACATATAAATGCTACATTTATCTGTAAATGCTGTTTATGTCATATATGCATAATATTTATTATATAATATACACTATTATATTTGTCAGTTCATTATATATTTGAAAAATAAAGATATACCTTATCTTTTGTGTTTTACATTGCATCTTAATGTATAGAATTTTTTTTTTTTTTGTAGAGACAGAGTCTCACTTTATCACCCTCGGTAGAGTGCTGTGGCGTCACAGCTCACAGCAACCTCCAACTCCTGGGCTAAGGCGATTCTCTTGCCTTAGCCTCCCGAGTAGCTGGGACTGCAGGCACCTGCCACCTGGCTATTTTTCTGTTTTGCAGTTCAGCCGAGGCTGGGTTTGAACCCACCACCTTCGGTATATGGGGCTGGTGCCCTACTCAAAGATGAGCCACAGGCGCCGCCCAACATATAGAATTTTTTTATCAATATTTTCCTTCGTAGTTTGAGACTCTCAGGTTTCAGTCATAACATCTTTCTTTACAATGATGTCATAAAAATATTTGCCTATATTTTCTTCTAAAATTTTAGCCTTCAATCCATCTGGCATATTTTTGGTTGTTGTCAGAGAGATAAAATTTTATTTTTTTCTTCTTAGGCAGAGAACTGTCCTGGCACCTTTAGTTATAGTTGAAATGTCCTTTCTTCTTCCAAAGTGTTATTTCGTATTTTTGAGTGTCCACTTCCCGTCCATGTGCAGTTATGTTTCCAGCTTCTCAATCTTATTCCACTGATCCTATCTGTCAGTCCTTCCAACACTTCGATGGTTTTCTTTTTCCAGTTCAACTCTCTTTTTGTTTTCTTTTGGATGCAAATTTCTATTGAAGTACAACACTCACAACTCATTTCTCTGTTACAAAGTGACCATACTCTGTGCACTCACCACCTGCTCAGGACAGAGCATCCGCATCCCCAGACCCCCTTGGAGGTGGATGATGTCCCCCCCCAAGTCATCCACCCAAAGTGGAAAGTCCATGGACCCAGCTGTCATGCACTCTCCGTGTCTGGCTGCTCTCACTCTATGCCGTGTCTGTGCCTTTCATGCACCATGACGACATAAAGTCCCAATGGTTTGGAATGTCTTGATGATGGGCAAGGTGAGCTGCGACTCTCCCCTATCCTTTTCCAAATTACCTACATGTTTCTTATACTAACATCATTTTTCAAATGAGCTTTCAAGTTTATGAAAAAAGACTGGTTGGATTTTTTATTGAAATTCTACCTTATGTGTAGCTTAGTATGGACAGAACCCAGCCAGGTGATCACCACATACCAGCGTTTCTGCCAACCGTCTCTGCATATACACAGTGGCAGTCCCATATAACATTGTCTTTTTATTGCACCTTATTTAGATCTGTTCCCAAACACAAATTCTTAAACCACTGTGCTGCAGTTGCCTGTGGTATTCAGCACAGTGACACACTGTTTGGGTTTGTCACCAGTGTGTGCCACACCGCACCGTCCAGGGACCCACAGGGCTCCCTGTGATGTGCACAGTGGTGAAACTGCCTGGTGACGTGTTTCTCAGAACTTGCCCCCAGTGCTGAGCTGCACGTGACTGTGCTCACCAAGTGGAGTCTTCTCACCCACTTTCACGTGTGTATCTTCGTTTGCTTACGTTTTCCCGTGTCATTCCGTGAAGTTTTATTATTTGTCATATAAAATTCTTAAAATATTTTGTGAAATTTTTAAAAAGTGGCCTAACATGATTGGGATTATTTTTAAATTAATTTCTAATTATTTAAAATTATTCTATAACTGGCTATTGCTAGTAGATAGGCATATTGTTTTATATTTTGACCTTGTACTGTGGATCCTTGAAGAAATCTTGTATCAGTTGTAATTGTCTGACGGTCACTGCTGTTAGACTAATCCTATGTACTCTATGCATCTTTCTAATCCTATGTAATTTGTTTTTTATTCAGTTTTCTGGGATCTTCAGTATACTATTAAATAAAAGGAGTTATTATAGGTATCTTTCCCATTATCTAACTTTCTTTAAGAAAACATTTTCAGGGTTTTATTTTGTTAAAGTTTGATCTTTGCGCAAGAAGTTTAGTAGATGACCTTTGTTGGATTAAGGATGTTTTATTCCTAATCTCTGAAAACTTTTAAAAAATTTTGGTTAGATCCAATGCTTACTCTTGGAGCTCTAAGATTTTATTGGTTTTTTTCTTCCCTTAATCTCTTTGTAAATTGTATTACATCGACAGACGTCCTGATGTGGAACAGTTTTTACATTTCTGGGATAGACCTTTTTGGTTGTAAAGTTTTGTTTTACTGATTTTCTTCTGTTAGATTTGATTTGCTAGTATTTTTTAATAAATAAAAGTGGCTTATTTTTGTTGTATTTTCTTTGTCCGGTTCTTTTTTATTTATTTATTTATTTTTATTTTTGCAGTTTTTGGCTAGGGCCAGGTTTGAAACTGCCACCTCCAGTATATGGGGCTGGCGCCCTACTCCTTTGAGCCACAGGTGCCGCCCTCTTTGTCCGGTTCTAATATCCAAGTAATCCTAACTCATGAAGCAAACTGTGGCTCTGGACTGTGAGCCCACCTGAGAGGACGCAGCTCTTCTGAAAGCTGTGGTGACGGCATGTGAACCACCTCAAGCTGTGGTTTTCTAGAGGGTGGAGTTTTGAACACTGATCTAACTGTAATGTTTGTAAGTATAGTCACAGTCTATTTCTTTCAGTTCAATTTTGGCATTTTGGGTTTTTTCCCCTAAAAATGATTCATTTCTTTTCTGTCTTCCAATTCTGTTTTTGTTGTTCATAGCATTATTCATTCTTTGTTACTTATTTTTGCTTTCTTTTCTTTCTCAATAATTTTCATGGATCCTTTCCTATTTACCTGGTATTTTCAAATAATCAGCTTTTGTGCTTTTGTCAGTGTTCTCTGTTGCTTTTCTGTTCATTAATTTCTGCTGTTAAAGTCTCTTCCAGATTGTTTATCTCAGATTCATAAGGTATTAATTCTCTAGTTTGCTTTTTCTTTTCAATTTTGCTGACACTTTCTCAGAATGGACTGTTTCCTGAGTGACATATAATTTCATATCGTTCACCATCCTCAGTGTCTCTTTTTCTCATGTGAATCATATGGGAATCCCAAGAATGCTCATTATTAGAAATATTCCTCCCAGGTGTTTTTAATTAGAATGGTTAAAGTCAGAGTGTTTTGTTAGAGATTGAGTATTTTACTACTGTGGACTTGACACCCGTGCGAGGCAGACTCAGAGCCTGAAGAGACAGGATCTTCTGACCTGACACAATGGGCAGGTTGTTCTTGTCCCTTTGTGCAGGGCAGCTGCCCAGTGTCCTGGAGAGATGCACGCTGGGCCTGCTTCCCGCCTGTGGGGCCTGAGCCCGGCCTCTGCCCCGCCGGCCCCAGACACCCACCGTCAGTCACTCTGTTGCTTGGCATGTCCCTGGCGGCTTTCCTCTCAGCTGTGGGTGTTCTGATTCTGGGGCTTTCTCCCTCTCTTTCTCAGTATCTCTTTCTCCCTCTCTTCTCTCAGAATCTGTGGCTGTCACATTTTATTTTATTTTAGTTGCAGTTTGGCTGGGGCTGGGTTCGAACCTGCCGCCCTCAGTATATGGGGCCGGTGCTCTACCCACTGAGCAACAGGCGCCACCCAGTCTGTCACATTTTATTCAGCATTTTGCACATCAGACTGGGAGCTGGGCCTGTGTGGTTTTGAGTGTTTATTTGAGCCTGAAATCCCTCCTGATGTTTCCCTCTTGAGTTTCCATTGTTTTATACTTAAGATGCTTGTTGGTGATGAAAATAGAGTATCTGAAAGCTCAGGTTTTGCCATGATAATGTTGTACTTACAGTGGAAAATCATGTTAGATTTTCTAGGCAGCACAATTTCAAATGGTTGGTCCTCCTGGGCTCAGTCACCCCTCGCAAACTCTGGACTTCCAAAGGCACAGTGAGGGCAGCCTGCCGAGTTACCAACTCAGTCCCCATTTTTAATTCTAACCTCTGCTCAATGCAGGCAGCAGGAAAGAGCTCCAGGTAGAGCGGGGACCAGTGGGCAGGTAGAGCTGCCCACGAAAAGGGTGAGGCTCCCACACTGGCTGGCCTCCTGCAATGGGTGCTACATCCCTGCCCCCCACCATGGTTCCCGGCTCATTCCCAGAGGCCCAGGCCTTAGCCGCAGACCCAGACTCCACTCAGACCTGCTGCTGTTTGGGAGGGTCCTGGTTCTGAGCAAAGGGATTGGGCCTCCCTGCCTCCTGGCGGCCAGGCTTCTCTATGGGGCATGATGATGTGAGCTGCAGGCGTCACAGGCTGGAGCCCGTCTGGGGCTGAGGTGCCCAGGACCAGCTGAGACTCAAGGGAGGGCTGAGGCCACACTGACACCAGCCATACTCAAGGGTCCCCAGGCCACTTACATTCTGACCAACTGGACATAAAGTTAGGGTTCCCCCCCTCACTCCTGTCTAACAATTTTCTAGAATGGCTCACAAGATGCTAGAAAGTGCTATATTTATGATCACAGTTTGATGATAGCAAAAGAAGAATGAAAGGAAGTAATCAGGACTAGCCAAAAAGACAGAGAGGGTGAGGCCTGCCAGAGCCCCAAATACAAAGCTTCTGTGTCCTCTCCTGTGGAGTGGACAGGCCACCCTGCCCTCAGCAGCCTGCCTCAGAATGCAAAGTACGGCCAACAGTCAGCAGGGGCGCCATCTAACCACAGCACCCTCTCCTGTGCCGAGGGCCCACTGTCGGGTGTGAGCGACGGGAACCCTCCCCTGTACTGAGGGGCCACCATGGGGTATGAGTGACTGGAACCCTCTCCTGTGCCAAGAACCCAGTGTCGGGTGTGAGTGATGGGAACCCTCCCCTGTGCCGAGGGGCCACCGTGGAGTATGAGTGACGGGAACCCTCCCCTGTGCTGAGGGCCCAGTGTCGGGCGTGAGTGACAGGAACCCTCCCCTGTACCAAGGGCCCAGTGTCGGGCGTGAGTGACAGGAACCCTCCCCTGTGCCGAGGGCCCAGGGTCAGGTGTGAGTGACGGGAACCCTCCCCTGTGCCGAGGGGCCACTGTGGGGTATGAGCGACTGGAACCCTCTCCTGTGCTGAGGGCCCAGTATTGGGTGTGAGTGACGGGAACCCTGTCCTGTGCCGAGGGCCACTGGTCAGGTGTCATCAACTGGATTGCTAGTCAATAGGTTGGTCTGGTCACCAGGCCCTCTACTCTCCTAAGGTCACGCTGGCTTCTATGGCTCACCCACCCACCCCCGACCCGCAAGCCTGGTCTCCGTGGTGTAGACCCTACTCTGAGCGACCTCACTCTGTGCTCAGGAGGTCCCTAGGATTTAGAAGCTGTGCCCTGAGCCAGAAGTCAAGCCTTCAAATTCTGTTACCTAACAGGGCCAAACGTTAAGGCACCTTTTGTTTCTGCCTGATTCTCTTATCCTACCTTCCTGTCCCACGTGTGGCCTTCTGAGGGCTTTATCCAGCATAGCAGCAGCTGCCACTTGAGCTGATGTCTCTTAGATTCTTGCCTCTGGCCCTGAACTACTCTGACCTCCAGACTGAATTCTTATTCCACTCTCAAGTATAGCACTGGAAACAAAGAAGTTGGCTAATTGCATCGGTGAGCCAGTTACAGAGAAAAAAATAATCACCAGATAAACACATCCTATGACACAACTCACAGCGTTTCTGACAGGGAGACTTTTCCCTTCCTCTGCAGCAACACGCAGGGCAGGCGTGGCTGCCGTGTCTCCCTCCGTGTTGTTGAGAAGCAAACTCCTCAGCCCTTTCTTGACGCTGATGGAGAGTGTGCCACATCGGACACAAGTCCCTCGGGGACCAGGGCTCTCCTGCCCACGTCCTTAAGCCTCTTCGACCCTCCAGATGATTGCTGGGGTGGTGAGAACTCAAACTGCCTGGAGCTCCACGAGCTTGTACATGATACCTGTCACCACTCAGTGTATTCACCGCCCTTTGTCCCAAATTTACCTGGTCTGAGGCTTCCAGGGTCCAATCTAATCGTAAAACAGACAACCCCCAAATGCTCTGCACATTCAGAACAATACAACCTGTCATTTCTATCTTCTTTTTTTTTTTTTGAGACAGAGTCTCAAGCTGTCACCCTGGATAGAGTGCTGTGGCATCACAGCTCACAGCAACCTCCAACTCCTGGGCTCAAGCGAGTCTCCTGCCTCCGCCTCCCAAGTAGCTGGGACTACAGGTGCCCACCACAATGCCCGGCTGTTTTTTGGTTGTAGTTGTCTTTGTTGTTTGGCGGGCCCAGATGAATTTGAACCCATCTCTGGTGTATGTGACTGGCGCCTTAGCCACTTAGCTATAGGCACCAAGCCTGTCATTTCTACCTTTGCACTCATCTTTTCAAACGTAGACATTTTTCCCTTTTATAATTTGGTTTGCTGTTGCCTTCCTCTGGCCAGGACACTCCCCGAGGCTGGTGTGTTCACAGCCCACTGAGAGGAGCCGGAGGGCGGGGAGACAGAGCCCCAGGTCTGCCGGGGGCCCCAGCACCAGCCGCCCTGCTGCTCCCAGGTGAGTGGTGTCTGCAGAGAACGCTGCCAGGGATGCGAGAGCAGCACCGTCTGGCTCTTTGCCAAGGGGCAGGTTTCAGAGTGGGAGGCTGGGACTCTGCAGCGGTTGGAGAGCCTGGACCTCAGCAGCTCAGAGGTGGACGGTTCCATTCCTAGCAGCCCAAGGCCCCTGGAAGGTCAGAGTTCAGCTGCTCCATCCTGACCCCTCGGCAGGGGCAGACACAAAGGGAACCGAGCCCACCCCGCTTCAGAGCGGCCTCTCTGCTGGGTTTCGTGGACTTTGAGTAACACATCCAAACGTGGTTGGTGGGAACAGCCTCCTCTTGTGATTTCTGCTTTAAGTTGTTTTTCTGACTTTACCTGCCACTTTATTTACTGGATCTTAACCTTCTTCTACTTTTTAAAAAATAAATGAATAAAAACATTCATTGAAGATTAAAACACTTTTGAAAAGTGTGAGAATGTCCTTCCTGGAACACGTCCTCTACTTGCCTTTTATTTCGATCTAAAGTCAGAATAAGGATTAATTTCCCAACCCCTGAATATTCATAACTGTTAATACTTTTCCATTAAAAAAAAGTAAGGCAGGTTAAAGGACTTTCTTCATACTCTAATTTGTGTAAACTCTAAAATCTGACACAAACACTGGTTATAAATGAATATTTTATCACAATTAAAGCCGTTTCTGTATTTTCATTGTCTGTTGCCACACCCCTGAGTGAGACCTGTATTTCCTTTAAAATGAAAGACACCCCAAATGTCAAGTATTGGAAACCAGTGAGTACAGGAATGCATGGAAACTTCAGAAAGGCATGATGTAAAATTTATTATCTCATCACTGATGTTTCTATCACTGCAGGATCAAGGGAGTCTGTCAGATCACAGGGAGTCTTCTAGAACAGGCATGGGGCTCTGTTTCTGAATTTTAGAAAACCAGCAGACTAGGAGAATATTAAAGGCAGCAGTAGACTAATTTATCAACATGTTGTATTTTATTTATCATTCTCTACCCTTGGTTTGTTGAATTAAACACATTATCTTTAGACCTTCAGCAGATGTTGCAAATATTACTTGATATTATTTAATATGATTCTTTTTCTTCTATTTCCAAGTTAGCGGCAGCAGCGTAGGAAAGAAAGGGCTTTCAGAAAGAGAACACAGTAGAATAAGGGGGAAGACCGGGATGTCCTGTCTCTGGGACAGCAGGGCCAGGCTGTGCGAGATGCCACAGCAACACCACACCCTGGGGCCAGGACGGCGGGGTGCGTCCTTCACGGCTCCTTGGCTTGGCACCGTGTCATCCCAGGGAGCTCTCCAGGTGTCACCACCTGGCCCTCCTGTGCACGTCTCTTGTCACATGTCCCCATCCATGAAGACACTGGTCACAGTGGACTAGGACCCACCCTATGGCCTCATTTTAACTTGATTACTTCCGTGGAAGCCTTTCCCAACTATCTTTGTGATTACTGTCACTGCTGTTGGTGTGCAGCTTTGCTCTACGCGTATCACTGGTCATGTCTGAGACAGGCAGAACACTGTTTACATGCATCGTGTTTATCCCTGATTTATCAGACTTCTGACTGCTTAGTAGGAGTCAGGGAGAAAGCTGCACATGACTTTCTCTGACTCAGGGCGCAGCTGGCTGGAGCTCACGCCCCACCCTGGGAAGGTCACTTTCCCACCTCTGCTCAATGAAGGTAGCAGAAGGTGAGAAGTGCATGGTCTTTCTTTACCTTTGTGCATGGTCACAAATGCATCTCTCCATCTCACAGAGGCCTTCAACAATTAGAAGGCCTGAAGTCGAGATGCAGCTGCTGACTTTTGGGCAGAGCTTTAGTGGGGACAAAAAGGCAGGCACAAAGTTACAGCAAGGTAGCAGGCAGCAGGGGTGGGACAGACACAAAGGGGCAGGGCGGAGGCAAAGGCCCAAAGCCAGGAGAGCCTCCTCCTATCTCTTGTCCAGCAGCTGGGTGCGCTGTCCTGGATGGATGCTGACGCTGGTCACCTGATATTCTGCTAGGCTCCCTGATCTGCACCTGACTGGTCGGGGAGTGATGATAGCAGGGGGGTGGGGTGCGGGGAGAAGCAGGTGCCATGGAAATGGTCTGTAGCCCCCATGCAGCCCCTCTGAAGTCACAGTCCTGCACCCTGTGTGGGCACAGAGCCTTGTGAGAGGGACCTCTGGTAACTGCTCATGGAGCATGGAGTTAGGTGGAGGATGTTAGCAAGACTGCAGTGGGAGTGCTGAGGAGACGCTGCCCTCTATGGGAAAGAGGGGTGACAAAGGGCTTCACAAGTGTGTTGAAGAGGGTGGAGAGCACACGGCACATGGACCAGCCTTCCAGGCGGAATGCCCTGTGGAACAGAGGGCGCGCCTCAAGGTCCAGCGTGGCAGTGACACATCAATATGGACACACTTGGGCCCAGCCCCACCAGCAAGGGCACCGTTTCCCAGTGGCTTGACAGGGCAGGACAGGCGTTGTATCTGAGCCCGCTGGACAATGGAGGGGTGGAGGGAGGGGCTGGAGAAGGAGAAGCAGGAGATCCCCAGACAGGCTGACACCGGCTCTGAACAACTTACTCGGAATATTTGGGGTAAAAATGGGCAGGTACTGATGGGTTGGATGTGAGAGCAAAAAGGATGGGGTGGCACAGCTGGGAGGCGACTGGGACCATCACCATGGTGAGCCCCGGCAGTGCCTGCTGACACGGCACGCAGACCTATGGGGATGGGCAATGTCAGGGCTCGGGACAGAGCAAGCAGCTTGTGAGCGGCCAGTATAGAGCTGACACTGTGCCCCCAGGCGTCCTGCACGTCTAACTCGGCAGCATGTCCTGGCACTGAAAACACCTCTGAGAGGCCTCTCTCGGGCAGCCCTGGACACGAAAGCCACAATGCTCTGCCCACGAGTCTGGGTCCCCATGGTGCTACTGGTAGCATACACACCACGCCTGCTAATGGTGAAGAGTCTGGGTTTTGTCTTTAATTGGTAAAGTTTGGTTTAGTTTGTGTTTATGGAGGATCTGTCAACACAGGGAGTTACCCGCATTTCTGTTTGTAAATATCTAATTAAAAGAATGATAGATTAATTTCAACCAACAAGGAGGTGTAGAGAGTCTTTTGCCTTTAAATAAGGACCACGCCTTACTCAGTTCTCAGAGGGCCTGATGCATCCATGCCCTGAACAAGCAGAGTCGTCCCGGCGAGGCGTCTGCTACTGAACTGGGAGAGCTCACAGCTCCCACCCTCCCTGGCATTTACCTGTGAGGGAATATTTTGGGAAATATATCAATAGCAGGGATCCTGATGCTGTAATTTTCCCTAAATAGGCACTTAGTCCGGATGAAAACCCGAGTCTAAATAATACATGAGCGTATGGAGCCCGCTGAGCCCTCCTCCCCACCACTCCTTCTGAATAGACGTCTGCCCGCAGTGCTGGCCGCGCCGTACGTGGCATGAGGAGCAGCTGGGGCTGTGCCGCAGGAGAGTCTTACGGAAGCTGCCTCCCTTCGAGACACGCTGCCTTTGAAGCCTCCTATTAGTTGTCAGCAACAACTGCTGCCTCCATCACAAAAGAAATCGAAAGCAAAAATAAGACCCAGACAATAGGAAATAAACTGAAGCTCAAATCCTGCCCCGACTAGAATTGTCTGCTGGACGCTAATCCATGGGCCTGGCGCTGTGAGCCGGCTGCCTCTGTGAGCGTTTTCTGATCCTGTGTCAATTACCCCACAAAGCCTGCACGCCACACGTGAATCCTTTTCATAAGTGTTTTAGTTTTTGTTCAATATTTTATGTTTCTGCTTCTAAATCTTACTCTCCAATCCTCAGCTGATAAGCCAAGGAGGGAAGTGCAAAGACACAAGCCCCCAACCCAGAGGAGTCTGCACGTATTTGCCCTGCCTGTCGAGGGGCCCGACACGCGTGCCTGCTCTGTGTGGACTGGGCCTTGTCTTGCAGAAGCGGCAGTGTTCCTGCAGGGCCGTTGGATAAGTAAGCCAAGCCGTCTGCACAGTCCAAGTCTGGATACCGGCATCACTTTCTGGGGAGGGTTGTTCCAGGCCCAGGGGCTGGGCACAGGTTCAGAACCAAAAGCATCTCCCGAGAAGTGGCTGCAAGCAGAACCCCATTGGAGAGTATCAGACCACAGGGAACTTTGTCTGCATTTTTTAAATGTTAAAAACATATTTTAGGTATTATGTAATAGTAGGCTGCTCTACCCACAGCCTGATTTGCCACGTGCCATGCCGATATGTCTTCCTAGGGGGCAGGGGCTCAGTGCTACCCTTTCTGAAACTGTACCATTCTCATCCAGGTGCCCAAAGTGCAGGGTGTTCGTCACTCCCAGAGGTCAAGTCCTCCACAAAACAGGGCTACCCTCCTTTCATCAGAATGTTTGCTGCCCAGGGGGCACCTCTCACTCCAAAGATGCCCACATGACCATCTATGAAGAAGACTAATCCTGACCTTCACAGACCACCAACCTCCACGCAGACAGGCGCCCTGTAGACCCCAAACCCCACTAAATCTTTTTGTTTTTTCTTTTTTCCTTTTTCTTATTCTGGGTAGAATGTGTTTCTCATTGAGAACCCACTCTGTGTGTGTGTGACATTTTTCTAAGTGCAGCAGCAGAGATGAAATTTGCTGCTGCCTGCTTCTCCCCATGCCGTCTCCCTCAGCTCTATGTGCCAAAGGCGGGTCCCTCTGTCGCAGGCATCTTAGCTCCGCTCCACGGGGTCAGCAACCAGGCCCTGGTCTTCTTGGCTCCTGAGGGCTCAGAAGCACCCCTGGCATAGGAGGGGGCAGCCGTTGCACCAGGCAGGGGCACAGGGGCCACCAGCAGCATCAGGGACTTGCAGCCGCATGCCCTGTGCTGTGTGCCCGGGCAGCACCAATTTATGTCTTGTTATGGCAAGTTTTTCAGTATCCTCTGACCATCTTTTGGCATTTTTTTCCTTTCAAAATTTAAGTGCATGTGTTTCACCAGAGATCTTTACATTACAGAGAGAGCGAGTGGCCTGTTCCCGTGACTGACTTACTGCTCGGGATGAACTGACGAGTGGTTTGCCCAGACTGACCGCTCGATGAAGTCAGCACAGGCTTGGCAGGCAGCAGCTCCGCTGGACTGTGTTTGGGCATTTTGACAGAAGACAAAATGCCCCTCGCACTTCACAGGGAGCTGAGGATGCCGATGGGCACAGCATTTAGCAGTTCCATGTTGAGGTTCTGGTTGGCATCAGCCAAATATAAGACCCCATGCTCTATGCTGTGTGCACGTGTGTGTACCGGGTGTGGAGGGCAAGTGAGCTGAGTGACTTGGGGAGAGCAGGGGGTGATGGGATGAAAAACTAGAGCATGGAGGTGTTCACCGGCCTCAGGAGGTTCCACTAGGAAGGTGCTGACTGGCGTCTGCAGCTTCAGTGAGAGCTCCAGCGTGGCACAGGGGCCGGGACAGACAGTGAGCAGCACCTCTGCTCTCATCCTGCTGCAGCAGGAGGTGGATGCCACAGGCCTGTGCACTTGAAACGTTCTTCATGGGTTACTCCAAAGGACAGGAACAGGAAAAAAAAAAAGATTTTTAAATAGTACCAGTTCACAAAGTAGAATCCACACAATCAAAGGAGAAGCCACGGTGCTCCCCAGAGCAGGGTCAAGTGCTGGGCCACAGAGGAGCCCTCAGCGCTGTCCACTTCCTGGGCACCTGGTGGGATCCCCTCCTTTGTACCTGCGAGACTTCTGGAGACCAGAGGTTGGCGGGTTCTGACCCGTGATCCAGGCGTCTCTTTCTGTAACACATGCTTTATTGAGTTGCCAGGTGTATTACTCTGTGCGGGTCACCATAAAACACCACAGACGGGGCGGCTTAAGACACAGAGATTCACTGTCTGGGCTCTGGAGGCTGGAAGCGCAAGGTCGGCTGTCGGGAGGGCTGGTGCCCGGGGCCTCTCCCCGGGCTGTGGATGGCATCTCTGGTCCTGAGTGGCTGTCCCTCTGCACATGTGCAGAATACCTGTGGGGGAGATAGAGAATCTGGGCTTGTTACCTGGGTAGTGCCTTCCGCGTGTCCCAGAGGACGCCCTGATAAGACCCCGTGTGCACACGTCCCAGCAGTTACTCACTCGGTCATTGCAGTGTCATGGATGGAGCTTCTCTGGGCCCCGTGTCCCCGTCACAGTCACTCAGTCACTGCAGTGTCATGGATGAAGCTTCTCTGGGTCCCGTGTCCCTGTCACAGTCACTCGGTCACCTCAGCGTCATAGATGGAGCTTCTCTGGGCCCCATCTCCCCGTCACACTCGCTCAGTCACTGCAGTGTCATGGATAGAGCTTCTCTGGGCCCCGTCTCCCCGTCACAGTCACTCGGTTGCTGCAGCATCATGGATGGAACTTCTCTGCGTCCCGTGTCCCCGTCACACTCACTCGGTTACTGCAGCATCATGGATGGAATTTCTCTGGGTCCCGTGTCCCCGTCACACTCACTCGGTCACTTCTGTGTCATGGATGGAGCTTCTCTGGGTCCCACATCCCCGTCACACTCATTCGGTTGCTGCAGCATCATGGATGGAGCTTTACTGGGCCCCGTCTCCCCGTCACACTCACTCAGTCACCTCAGCGTCATGGATGGAACTTCTCTGCGTCCTGTGTCCCCATCACACTCACTCGGTCACCTCAGCGTCATGGATGGAGCTTCTCTGTATCCCGTGTCCCTGTCACACTCGGTCACCTCAGCGTCATGGATGGAGCTTCTCTGGGTCCCACATCCCCGTCACACTCACTCGGTCGCTGCAGTGTCATGGATGGAGCTTCTCTGGGCCCTGTCTCCCCGTCACACTCACTGGGTCGCTGCAGCATCATGGATGGAGCTTCTCTGGGCTGTCTCGCTCTTGCCCGTCATCGCCATTTCTTCCTCTCCTCTCTCTGCTTTCTCCCTCCAGGCTTCTGAACTTGGTAATAGTTGTTTCCCGAAGTTGCTGTGGCTTGAGTGACACCCAGCTCTGTCCTAACTCCTGGTGTTCTAACAAAGTAAACACAGCATATGAAACCACAGAAACCAAAGGATGTCAACAAATTAGAGGAAATTTCAAGAAAAGCAGCAGAAATGATTAAGAGGCTAAGTATTTATTTGTGAGGGAGGTGTAAGTAAGTAGTGTCTTGCCAAGGTAGTGAGTAAAGAAAGGTATAAATGTCTGCAGGGATTTTTAGTAGAAATCCTGAGGAGAGAGTGCAGTTATTATACGGCAGAAGGAATTGAATTACCACAAGAACCACCTGATCCAGATGTCCATGAACAGCATCCTCTGCAGGAGGTCCCAACAAAAGGCTCAGGCTGGGAGAAAGCACAGCCCATGGGGCCGCAGAGGAGGCTGGGCTGACCCTCTGTGTGTGATGCCCACTCCTACCTCTGCCCTCACCATGACTCTCCCACCCCGTGTCTGGATCCACTGTGATCCTTGAGGTGCTACATGGGGGCTGGGGACCTTGTCGGCCACTTCGGTGGCCCTGGGCCGTGGTGGTCTTATGTGAGTCTACGCTGGTCCTCGGTGCCCCACAGGGCACGCAGGCCAACCTCTCCCCTGCCCGTGCCAACACAGCCCTGAATGGCCACCCACCCAACCTACCCCACATGACCCTGGGACCTGGGCCCTTCTTCACCTTGGCCCCAAGTCACCTGGCCTGGTGCACCCCCACCTCCAACAGACCCTGGGACCCCCAGAGAACTCAGGCCAGGCAGGGTGCAGCCTGTGTGGGGGTCCTCAGGCCTGCCAGTGGCTGCAGGAGGAAGCCCTGGCCCCGTCTCAATGCTGATGTTTCTAGCATTGATCAAAGGAGGCGAATAACAAATTAACAAAGGGATAGAGCCGCAGTGAACAGCCAGTGGCAGAGATGGCAGCATTGGCCAGAGGACCAGTCCATTTGCGCTGAACTTGGCAGGACCCCTGGCCCAGGCCACCCTGAGTGAGGAGGGGTCCCAGCTCTGGGCCCCTCTGAGGGAGTTGCAGCACAGAAGCCTGGGAAGGAGTGGAATCCCAGTGTCAGATGGTCTGGGCTGTGGTCTGACATGAGGCAAGGCCTGGCCTCCAGAAGATTTGGAAAAGTGAAGGGACAGTTAAAACCACTGAAGTCTGTGTCCCGGGGACACCAAGGGACAGTCTAGCTCTGGCTATGGTTGCAAGACTGCACACAGGTTCAGATTTGTGCTGGATGCTGCTCTGTGCATCCAGGTGGGGTGGGGTGGGCTTGGGGCAGGGCCGGCCTGCACATGGGAGTCAGTAAGACCAGGTGACCTGGTCCAGCCGCCCCTACCCACCAAGCACCAGCTCCCAGCTTGGTGTGCTAAGTGTAGGTCTTGCATATAATGGGCTCTCAAATTTCATGTTTTAAAAAATTTAATAGTATATAAACTCCTTCTCTTGTTCTTCAAATTTTTTAGCAGAAAGATACTAAGGAAAAAAAATGAAATAATTGCATAAATAAAAGAATCAATAGGTCTTATAGGCATAATATTGCCCCATCCCCAGTCTCCATGGAGATCTGTGTCACAGACTCCTGTGCAGTCAGTTTATCAAACGGCGTCGTGTCCACACTTTAGAAACACACTGTCTCTCTGCTTTTGTCATTCACACCCTATACATATGTGTTTAATTATGATTCTTATTAAGTTAGCAAGTATTTCTACATTAGAAGTAATATTTGAAATGAAATAAATATTATGTAGTGACAAAACAACTTCCATTACAAAAACGGATGACTCTAGGATCAGGGAGACTCCCCAGAAGTTGTGACCCAAGTCGGCTCCTGCCTGTGCTGGGGACGCTTTGCGCACAGGTTGTCCCCAGAGCCGCCTGGCGGTGCAGACAGTCTTGTACGCAGCACTCCCTGCTCCAACTCTGGAGTGCCTCTGGAGACATTGCTGTTCTGTATTTCATAAAACTGTGGGCCACATTATAATGAGTTTCTGCTTCCTAACACTTGTGAATTAATTGTACTCTGTTTATAATTTTCTTATATTCTTAAAAAGAAACAAACAGAATGTTGATTAGGGACAATCTTCACCATGGATGGTGGCGTTAAATCAAGATTACTTCTGCAGGACGAGAGGCCAAGTGTAAGCCCAGGTCTGTAGAGAGAGCATTTTCTGAAATAAATAGAAAGTCCAAGCACGTTCCTAGTATGCCTGAAAAGCGTAAGCCACACAGCCCTAAATGAAGGAGACACGGGTACAGGAGCGGGTGTGGGCGCGGGCCCCGGCCCCAGCAGCGCCCTGAGCAGGCCTCAATCTTTGTCTGTGCCACACACTGACATGTCCGTGTCTGTAGTCACATGTTCCATCAGAGCTGACATGTCTGTGTCTATGGTCACGTGTCCCATCAGAGCTGATGTCCGTGTCTGTGGTCACGTGTCCCATCAGAGCTCCTTTACCCGGCATGGCACCTTCGTGATGCATCAGAGACATCTCTCGCCCTGGCCCCTCCAGACCGTGAAATGTGCTGTTCTGCCTGTTCTGCTCATCCAAGTGGCTGTTGGTCCTGTGGACCTGCAGGTCACTCTGGTTAGTCGCCCATTCAAACCACAGGTTAGGTGACTCTGGGGCTCAGTGAAGAGGAGTAGGGCTGGTCCTTCCAAAAGTTCATCATGTGGGTTAGAAATCCTCCCATGGCGTGAGCTGGGGTGCCGTGTACAGCGTATGTCCTTAGGGCCTGCGCCTGGCAGTCCTGGCCCCTCTGGAGGCCCCTGGTGGGATGCCCACTCAGGGGTGAGACGTCCCTCCTCCTGCCCAGCCCACTCCTCAGTGGCCTGTCAGGCCTCCGTCCCTGCCAGTGTGTTTGGACTTGGAGTTAGGCAGACTTGGGAGATTAATACAGCGGAGAAAAATAACCTAAATTCTCACAGGGCATGAGATAATTAAAACGCAGCCCCAACCCTGCAGTGTGGCCACACCTATCCTCAGACCTGCCTTTGTCATCTGAGACTGAGCTCTGCCTCTCGGGCGCTGGCAACCTCAGATGTCTCCTCCAGGGTTCCGGCACAGCCTCCGTGAAGGTCCTAGCTGGGACACCCAGTGGCGCATGCTCATGGTGGTCCTTCCCTCTCAGACAAGCCCATTCAACGGGAGCCGCACTTGTCAGAATGTGCTGGGGCCTTTGCACACACACTTTTCTATAATTTTGAAGCAAAAAAAAAAAAAAAAGCATTGTAAGAAGAGCCGCTAGGCCCTTTGCCCTAGTATTTGTTGACATTATTAATCTGATTTAAATGAAAATTATCCTTTATGTTCCTCTCGCACATGCACTTTTTTTTTCTTTAAAATTGGAAGGTTATTCCAAATGGTGTTTGTCTTTCCTACAAAGATGCACAGGGGCTGCTTCAGTACAGATCAGTGACGCGGCAGCCGGGCGCTGTGGGCGGCCAAACTCAGCCATCATTCATACGATTGGTTTCACCTTGTAGCTGTGTCTCTGAAAATGCAATTAACAGTTTCATATTCAGCGTAGTGAGCTTTTATTCCCGCTGCATGGTGTGCAACATTTGCATCATAAAAAAAGCCTAATTGGTAAACATGGTCTTGCCAGCTTCTCCGCCATCCACCCAATTCTCTCCGCGTTAATTGGCTGAGCTTCAGCACAGGCTGGGTGGAATTTCAAAGGATGCCGCAGATTAGAGAGCTGGCGAGCGTCTATGTTTCAGGGAACTGACTCCAAGGAGACTCGGGGAGAAATATTTTAAATTAATGCCGATTGCAGGCGAGTCGCTTGTCCAATTGTTGCCATGGAAACCGTTGTGTCTGCTAATCCGATGGGTGTGTGTGTGTTTGCTGGGATCCGTCTCCCGACCTTCAGAGAGGAAGTCGGTGGCACTGGCTCTCTCCGCCTGGGTCATGGTGGCAGCCGAGTGGCCCCTTCCTGACCAGGTCATGCTCCAGCCACATCGTGGCCCAGTGTGGCTGTGGCAGGGGCCCCAACACACCCTGTGGCACCAGTGTGAAGACCTGCTCATTGTCTGTGTGAAAGCATCATCACTGCCCCGTCCTCCCCCTTCCCTCCTTGTGAAGAGACTCAGAATTGCCAGATGGTTCTCAGACAGTCGCATCATTTCTTTTTTCTGAGAGAAATCCAGGTTCTCTGATTCGCTGCTTGTCAGCCTGAACAGAGTGTACTCAGAAGTGGTTCTGATTCCCAGAGGGTCCAGGCAGGGTGGAGATTCCCATCACAGCTCCCAGAATTGGTACAGGTGTGGAAGTGGCACCGTCATTCCCGTCACGTATGAGGGAGGCAACTGCCCCTGCACAGGACGCGCCTGCTGCTTCATGATGGCAGCCCCCCTTTCCCCCGACGCACCTGCAGCTCCATGATGGCAGCCCCCCCTTTTACCCCGACGCACCTGCAGCTCCATGATGGCAGCCCCCTTTCCCCCGACGCACCTGCAGCTCCATGATGGCAGCCCCCCTTTCCCCCACCCCACCCTGGTTCCGTGTATACTTTGGTCTTTATTACCAGGCTTTGACGACTGGATGTTTTCCTTTACTGCTGAACATGGGACTGTCAGTCAATTGGAATAGACAGACATGTTTGCTATTTGTTTTGAACTCCTATAGGTAACTGGTTGTTTAATTGCAGAAAAAAAGGAAGCAGGAGCTCGTATGTGCTCTGCTAGAGGCAGTTCTTTTCTGCTGAAAGTTAACAAAAAGAACTGCAGGTGAGTAAATAGGAAAAGGTGATGCTTCCCTCTGAACACAGATTCCAAATATACAGATGGAAGTGGGATGGGAGGGTGGGTGGGGAAGCAGGCGTTTGTCCCTGTCATTAGCAGGCAGCAGAAGAAAGGGGAACAGGGCCACTTGCCATAGACACAGGGCTGGACAGGACATGGCGCAGAGGCAGCAGGGTGCTAAGGAAGGCCACTCAACCCTGTCACAGAGGACACACCTCCTGCTTTGCTTATGTACCCCCAACTCTGTCCCCTACTTGTCACAAATTAACTAAAGGTCCTCAATTTTTGATTTTATCAAGAGACTGGGAATTTGTTCATTTTAGGTTATAAACAAAATGAACAGGCATGAGAACAAATGTAGAAAAGGTAACTAAAGATATTACGACTTAGAGAATTTTGGAGATTGACAACCACATAATTAGATTCAGAGTGGAGCACGAATGAGGAGCTGGTCAGTGCTCAGCAGCTCTCATGGGTAGAGGCAGCTGACTGCCCAGGTCCCCAGGCATTTGGAGCTAGAATTATTTTCCTCTACAATGTCCAAGCCTCTCCTTTCAACAATCCACTTTTAGGAGATTTGTAAGATAGAAGAAAAGGAAAAAAGAAACAAATAAGAGAGGAGAAAGGTAAAAAAGACATTTTGCAGAAATTTGTCTTTTCTTAAAAATAAGGAAGTAAAAGTAAGCTTTTGCATTAAAAATAAGTGCATGAAAAACAATAAATTTAAATCTGTCAGGGCAAGAGGAAAATTAGGTGGGTAGAGGTAGAGAATGGATGGGTGGATGGATGGATGGATGAAGAATAATGGATGGAAGATGTATGGACGATGGATGCGTAAGTGGATATATGGATGATGGATGGATGAACAGGTAGATGAATGGACAATGGATGATGGATAGATGGATGAGTGGATGGGTAAGTGGATAGATGGACGATGGGTGTATGATGGGCGAAGGATGGATAGATGAACAGGTGGATAGATACATGGATGGTCGATGGATGGATGGGGAAGTATATAGATGACAGTCAATGGATGAGTAGATGAACAGGTGGATAGATACATGGATGGTTGATGGATGGATGAGGAAGTAGATAGATGACAGTCGATGGATGGATAGATGAACAGGTGGATGGATGGTCAGATAAGTGTGTGGGTGGGTGATGGAGGGTGGATCAATGGTAAACAGGTAGGCAGACATATGAATGGATGAACAGGTGAATGGATGATGGATGGAGCATGGGTTAGGGGATGGATGGGTGATGGATGATGGGTGGATGGTGAACAGGTGGGTAGATGGATGGATGGAGGATCTTCAGCAGTTGGGATACCCTTCCTAATGGAATGGTATCTTGGAAACTTGCCTATGTGCTTAGGAAGCTGACTGGCTAAGAAGAGAAGGAATGGTGGTATGATTCTGAAATGGAATTCAGAAACAGAACATATCCTCAAAGGAGCACACTGATCATCTGGAGTCCTGCTGAGCCAGAGAAAACCAGCCACAAGCTTGAGAGAATAACATTAGCCTTGTCCTTTATGGCCAAGTTTGTGCTGAGCAGGTGCACTTTCTCTGCACAGTAGAACAGTTCTACAGCGACGGCAGTGACAAGGATGGCTCCAGATCTCTGCTCTGAGGATCGTGCCTTTGCTCATGGATTGAAACGCAAGAAGTTGCAGTGATGAGCACCTGGGTGACACTTTCTTCAGCTCCTCACATGTGTGCTCACCTGGCAAACCACATGTGAGAGGGCTGCTGGGAGAGCCTGGTGCCCTGCTGTGGAGGAAGGGGACACACGCTCTCCTAGGCCTTTAATTCCATCGTCATTTGTCTCTGCCACAGCCACCAAGAATGCAGCGTCTAATGCCAACCATGTTTAGAGTCCCCCACCCCATGCAGTGGAGGCTGAGCTGAGTGTCTCATCTCCCACCCAGCAGTAGAATGGTCAGTTAGACGTGGGCACGTTGCTCACTCCACTTGGAGTAAAAACAACTCCTGGTTCCCTTTCATCTAGAAGTGGCTGACATTTGATTCAGCTCTGGCCAGTGGACATCACTGAGAATGCTGTAATTTTATTCCTTCTTCATTTCCCTTCCTCTTTCCTGCACCCAGGATGCTGATGTGATGACTGGAGCTAAAGCTATGCTGTGGTCCATGAGGTGACATAAGACTTTGGAGAAAGAGAGAACTTTGTGGGTCAGAACCCCACACCAGCCCTGAAGTAACTCTTTCCACACTTGTACATGAGGAACAAAATCTGCTGTGTGGTCAGGCTGTGGTTATTTGGGGCTTACCTGTTCATTTGTAGCCAAAGTTGACACTCGCAGAGACCACAGCTGGGACCATGGCACACGCTTCTCCCTTAGCACAGGTGCAAACTGCGCCTGCCCGACCCCCTCCCCCGAGTTAATCACTTGATGCACTTTAAAAAAATCTTGCTACGTTTTGTGGATTTTGGTAATTCTTCCAAGTGGATTTGCTATTACGTACTTTTAAATTGTTTACTTTTACTTACTAAAAATTACAGGTTAATTGTCTTCAGAACATTGCCGTCTGGATGATGTGGTCTGGCTTGACTGGTGTGAGGCAGTGTCGTGCAGTCTCTGCAGGCATTTCTTCCCCTTCCCTTATTCCTCTCATGCATTTCCTCACTCACTAGCAGACAGTCTGCATCACCTGCTCTGTGAAAGGCATATGTTAGATGCTGTGAACAATGAAAAGGTTGGGAAGTTGTGTTTTCAGCCTTCGTGCAGTTACAGTCCACCGTCAGAGGTGCCCGATTTTACAGAGTGAGTAACTCCTCTACAGAATGGAAATCAAAGCAACTTCATCCACATTGAGTAAAAATCTGTTTCTGTCCAAGTTGAGTCTAAAATCTTTGGTAAGTTGTGGAACCTGTGTTCTTTTATTATTATAGTTTTCTAGCAAAAGGAAAGAAAGAAAAAAGGAAAAAAATGATTCACCAAGGAAGAACTGGGAAAAACCCTTACTATAAAATAACTATTGGTGACCAACTAAACCAGCTGAATTTTTTTCTAAATAAGTTTTTTTTTTCCACTTTTTAAAAATGAGATTGTTCTCACACACATCTCCTTTAACTTTCTCATTGGGTCTGATGTAATTTCTCTGTGAGATAGAAATTAGACAAGGGGCAGCAGCATTTCTACACCTTGGTCCCTGGCCCATCCTGCATGATGATCATTAGTTTGTAAAACAAGTCCGCAAGAGCAAGAGACTGGGCAAAATAGAAGGCCTAGTTCTTATTTTCATTTTTGCATTTGTATTCTATAATTTAGTTTCTTTCTTTGCTTTTAAGTACTATGAGGCCGAGCGTCATGGCACGTTCTCAACTTTATCTGTATTTCCTCCCGTCACTACTGTGTGACTCTGGTGAGGTAGTTTGGGGGTTTCTTTCTTTCTTTTTTTTTTTTTTTTGAGACAGAGTCTCACTATGTCACCCTGGGTAGAGTGCCGTGGTGTCACAGCTCACAGCAACCTCCAACTCTAGGGCTTAAGTAATTCTCTTGCCTCAGCCTCCCAAGTAGCTGGGACTACAGGTGCCCACCACAATGCCTGGCTATTTTTTGTTGTTATTGCAATTGTCATTGTTGTTTAGCTGTCCCAGGCCGGGTTGGAACCTGCCACCCTTAGTATATGTGGCTGGCGCCATAACCACTGTGCTACAGGTGCCAAGCCTTGGGGGTTCCTTTTAAACACGTGCTCCCTCTCCTGGTTGAATGAATCTTCACACTGGGATGCAGCCCAACACTTGGGCGTCTATGATTCAAGGCACTGGCACTTTTAAAAATCATCTGCAATAACAGGTTTCAGAAACAAAAATAACACAGGAGATGCCATCCACCAGCACTTCCCTATAATTGGGAGTTAGAGACTGTGGCACGGATTTTTGTAAATCCCCCCTTTTTTATATATGGTGAGAAAGCAGAGGCCTGCCAGGAGAATACCTTTACAGTGGCCAACAGGCACATGTGGTCTCTGGTGATGACATGAACACAGAGTTCTGGGCTTGTGACATTGCCATGAATACCCCTGTTGAACATCGCTTTGGTCATTTCCAAGTACGCCTTGACTGTTACATCACAGGATTGCATCTGTGTTCACAAACTGGTTGACTTCTGAAATCTTCTGTGTACAGAAGTGATTCTTATTCAAAGTGGATGTTCTTTTTTTAAAAAAAATTTCAGCCTGATAGGAGAGTACAAATGGGTAGGTTACGTTGTTTGCGTTTGTCAGGCATAGTCTGAGCTGTAGTGGAGCCCCTCACCCAGGGGTGTGTGGTGCACCCTTACACTGTGCCCGTTAGGTGAGAGTCACCCATCCCCTCCCATTCCCCCCTCGCCCTCTTGAATTTAATTGTGTTTTTCTCTGGTGTGGGCATGTAGTTGTTTTTCTACTGGTTTATATTAGTATTGAGTACATAGGACACTTACTCTTCCATTATTGTGATACTTTACTAAGAAAAATGTTCTTCAGCTCCATCTGGGGTGATACAAATGCTTTATGTTTCCAGCTGAATGTGGGTCTTCCTCCCCCTCAGCTACCAGGACCACCAGCATGGGGGCGGGAGGCCCTGCATGTCTTACCAGCATCTTGGGCACCCAGTGTGGCTCCAAGGAATACCTCACAAATCCTTTAAATGAGGAGTCGAGTCATCAAGAATAAGTTTGTTTACTATGTTTAAGGCAACAGAGAAATAAGCAATGTTTTTTTCTTTTTTTAAAATAGACATCTGTTTTAAAGTATATAAACCTCTGGTGCTGGTATTATGTAAGTGAATTTAACTTACCCTGAAAAGATATTTATTTTGGATTACATTTACCTAATTGGTGTAAATAAATGGGATGCTACTGTATCTTCTTTAAAACTTGACTCTTTTTCTATAAATTTTAAGAGTTACAAGATTCTTTCATTGTCTATGAAGCTAAATGTACAGTAGGCATCATAAAATGGATTGACTTTCATTGAGAAGTAGCTGGTCAGTGTTTGTTTTGAGGTTTTGAGTGAATCCTCCAATGTTGGAATCTTACTTTTTCAAGTGTAGAAGTGACGCAGTGCAACCTACTGGGAACCACCCAGGGCTGTAACATGACTTTGAAACAGAGTGTTCCTGTATCTGTGTGATTGGTCCATGGATGCTCTGAAGCACCTGTGATCCCGAGGTCCCACCGAGGTAGGTGCTGAGCTGGGGGCTGAGGAACAGAGGCTCCTGGGATCTCTGGAGCCGGTGGAGTAGCAGAGAAGATGGACCTTTACCGCCCTGAGACTGTACCGTGAGGGCTGCAGGCCGTGCTGAGATGAGCAGGGTGCTTCTTAGGAGGAGCTGCCTGCTGGAGGCACGTGGGGAGACAGGGGTGTGAACAGGAAGATTCAAGAAAAGAGTCCTTCTGGGTCGGGCAGGTGGAGGCCAAATGGTCTGGAAGGCTGGGTGTAAAAGAGCAGGACTTACTGGAGCAGGCAGGGTCACAAGGGCACAAGGAATGCTGGAGGTGGTGTAGATGGGATGGGCATCTAGGAGCGCAGAAGTGTGATGCGTGTGTAGTAACAGCACTCATGGCTCTAAATCAGAAGTCTGAATGCTTGTCTGGAGAAGCTCTCTGCCCTTCCCCACAAAGCTCAGAGATAGAGCTCTTTATCAAGCCTCATATTCCTAGAAAGAACAACACCCAGGCAGAAGCCAGAAGGAGAAGGGTGGAACTTCCATGATAATTTTTTGGTTTTTAGCCAGAATTTAAATGTGTCCTGCCACCCAGCCCAATGCCATGGTTTTACATAAGTGGGAACATTTTATTCCTCTAAGGTTCCCTGGCTTCATCCTTGGAAATTTTATTATATTTTTAATATGCTGTTATTTACAAATCACATATACTTCGATTTTTCTCATTTATGAGTTCCGCTCTTGAATGCTGAATTGGCTTAATTTGCGTTTAAAATATGATAGCAAGTAGCTATCTAAAATGAAGTCTTCTTTGGGGAAGTTTATTGTTGGCAAAGAATTTATATTAGTGAATAGTGTGAATTGCATATCATTGTGCCTCAGACTGCTTGCCTTTAACTTGAGTGGATACAGACAGGTAATTAGTGAATGTGTTATGAAGTGCAGCCTGGAAGGAGGGGTTGTGAGGCATTGAACACCTCAGGGTGCTAAGTCCATGGAGAAGATTCCGGAGAGAGGCCTGACCTGCTGCTCCAGGGGCAGCTGCGTGGGACCAGGCAGGGTGTGCCTGGGGGGGCCAGGGACCAGGGCGTGTTGGGTAGGGCTGGGGGCAGGGTGGGGGTGGGGGTGTTGGGTGGGACTGGGTGGCCCAGGGGGTGTTGGGTGGGACAGGGTGGGTGGGGCAGGGGGTCCAGATAGCTGGACTGGACTTCCTTCTCAATGAATAAGAGATCCTGCTGCACCCACCAGCACTGGTGGCCTTGAGTGTGTGGCTTCCGGGGACCACAGTACAAATGGACAAAATTCAGAAGAAGGCTGAAAATATTAGCACATGTGATAAAATTTGCAGAACAGCAAACATTAATTTATCACATTTAGTAGCATATGTATTTAACAGTAAAAATCTATACAAAACAGGCTCTCAAGCTGGGCCATGAGAAAGATGTGCACGAGCGTGGAAGAGAACATAGAGGGGACGTCTCCTGGAGGCAGCGCCTAAACTCCCTGCATTTGTTAGACGCTGGCCGTGCACCAGGCCCTGTGCCCTGGCTAGTAAGGAAGAGGCCTCAGAGGAGACAGAGCTGAGCTGCACCCCAGGGTGGGGGCAGGTCATTTTCTCCCTTTTAACTGACTTCCTTTATTGTTAAGGTTCAATTTGAAAAATAAATAAAAATCAACGCAAGGCCCAAAAATAAATAAATAAATCCCAAACTGCCTTCAGTATTGAGGAAGCCCCCTGTGGCTTTTCAGACGTTTGAATTGTCGTCATGAATGTGGGGAAGGTTCACCCCATTCGTGTGGGTTGCAGGATGGAACTAAGTCAAAATGTGCAGTTGGAGGCACCTTTGCCGCTTCCTCTCCACAGAGATCCCTGCATTTCGCCCTCTCCCCATTCTGTTTCTGCAGAAAACAGAACTGAGGATGAGAAGTCAGCCAGTGTTTTCCCATCATGTGGCCAGACGTTCTGGCTGCTGTGATCAGGGACTAGATTCATTCATCCCTCGAAACTCATCAGGCAGGGCAGTCACACAGAGACACATGAAAATACACAGCACACATGCAAACACACACGTGTGCATGGAGACACAAACACACAGTGCACATGCAAACACACACGTGCTCATAGAGACACAAACACACAGTGCACATGCAAACACACATGTGCTCATAGAGACAGAAACACATAGGGCACATGCAAACACACATGCGCTCATAGAGACACAAACACATAGGGCACATGCAAACACACATGTGCTCATAGAGACACAAACACATGGTGCACATGCAAACACATGTGCTCATAGAGACACAAACACACGGTGCACATGCAAACACACGTGCGCATAGAGACACAAACACACAGTGCACATGCAAACACACATGTGTGCATAGAAACACAAACACACAGTGCACATGCAAACACACACATGTGCACGTAGAGGCACAAACACACGGTGCACATGCAAACACACATGTGCACATAGACACAAACACAGTGCACATGCAAACACACAGTGCACATAGACACACACAAACACACAGTGCACATACAAACACACACATGTGCACAGAGACACATGCAAACACAGTCACATGCAAACACACACGTGCACACAGAGATACATATGCATAAATGTATGCATATACACACACAAATACACATGCACACAAACACTTGCAAATACACAGTCCACACAGATACAGGTTCAAATATATCCAGGCACAGTGATACACACAAATATATGAGCACAGAGACACATGCACACAGACACACATGCAAATACACACGTGCACACAAAAGTACACACATGCACACAGAGAACACATGCAAGTCCGTGCACACAGAGGGCACACAAATGCACTCAAACACGTGTATACACAAATATGCATACACAGAAATACACATGCACACAGATACAAATGCAATTATAGACGTGAGCACATAGATACACATGAAAACACACACGTGTGCACACACAAAGACACACAGAGACAGATATACACATGTGCACACATACTCACACTGGTCAGCCAACCACACTTTCCTCCTGGCCCTGTTCTGTCCATTTCCCCCTGCACAAACTGGAGCCTGGCTGGCCTTGTCCCCCCTCCAGACTCTGCAGCTCCTCAGCAAGGCCACAGAAGGACGCCTGTCTCTTGCTGCTCTGTGAGGCCCTGCTCACCTTTGCCCTTACTCCAGAATCCAGGCACACCCAGGCACACCCAGTGGTCACTCTCCTCTGTCCTTGACCCTTCTTGGGGCCCCTGGTGGTGAGCAGACTCAGGTAAGTCTTGAGAGAAGCAAAGAAAATGTTAGAAACAGGACGCCTCCTGTGACGGCTGAAGTGTGTCCCCAGAACTCATGCCCATGACCTCAAGAGGTGACTGCACTTGGAGCTACATCTGTAAGGACAAGACCCATTTGGGTGAGAAGACACACAAGGGAACAGTCCTTGAGGGACACAGGGAAGACTTGGGGGATACCTGCACCCTGACCTGGGGCTTTCAACCCCCAAGCCACAGCAGCCAGAAGTCTGCGGGTGTGTTTGTGACAGTAGCTACAGCAGCCCCAGGAGACAGATGGACACTCCATGTGTCAGCTTAAGACAGCTGACGAGGGGCCCCCACCCGGCGTGGTGCATTTTGCTGGAAGTTCATCTTCGTCCAAGTACCGTGACTAGTGACAGTCTTTCTCCATAGAGGTTCTTGCCTTCAAGACTTCATACCTATGTTTACTTCAGAAATACAGTGCCACCAGGTGGCCCCATCAACACTTTAGCTTAAGTATACCTAGCCAGCCTTCCTCTGTGTGAGGAGGGGGTGACACCCGCACAGCCGCTGACCTGCTGGGACCTAGGGCAGCCACTGAGTGGCCCCCAAGCCCTTGTATCTGTCTCTTACCCAGTTGAATGTTGCCCACGGCTTCCTGGAAGGGTGGCAAAAATGGTGGCACCACAGTTTTTCATTGGTTATATTAATATATTTGCCCAGGATTGTGAGGCCCGGGAAAGCAGGGGTGGCTACATTCCTGCAATGTCGGAAGGACATTTCAGAGCTGAAGGAGCCTCGAGGTCCAGAGCAGCACCCGAGCTGTTCCAATACGAAAAGCAAACAGGACGTGGCCTTTCCTGGAAAATCTGGAAAAAACATATATTTCTTGGCATTTTCATTTAAACTGCCAAAAAGAACTATAACTCTATTTTAAAAGGAAAAAAAATGTCAATGCAATAATTTCAAGTAAAACACAGTGTTGGTGGCTTTCTTGCAAATGTCCCACCATTCCAGGATGGGGACATCACAGGCTCTGAGTGTGGCTTTCCTTCCTGCCCACACAGAGCAGCAGCGTGATACGAACTCTGTGCACACCCACTGTGTACCCGTCACGTCAGATGCACACGTCAGGGACACGAACTCTCTGCCCGACTGTGTTGGGCACACGTACTGTGCACACCCACTGTGGACCCGTCACGTCAGGTGCACACATCAGGGACACGAACTCTGTGCACACCCACTGTGGACCCGTCACGTCAGGTGCACACGTCAGGGACATGAACTCTCTGCCCGACTGTTCTGGGCACACGTACTGTGCACACTCACTGCAGACCCGTCACGTCAGGTGCACCCGTCAGGGTGCAGAAGGAAGTCCCCAGGGGGCCATGAGGACAGGGCCCTCGCAGGGGTGCCCATCCAGGGCTGAGTGCTGGCCTGCATGCGTCCGTGTCAGTAACTGCCTCTCTGCCTCCCCTCACCGGCCTTTAATTCTCTAAAGACAGGGAAACCAAACGCACTTCTAAGCTTATTTCCTGCTCCACCTGTGCCCCCAACTCTGTCCTTGCTACAGTCCTATCAGCATTTAGTGTGTCTGTGGCATATTTAATACTCTAAGAGGTTTTAAAACTGCCCCTCATAAATGCCACCATTATTATGAGAAGAACAGAAATAATCATTTTAAAGACAAAATTTGTCAGAGGATGATATTTTCAAGACTCTTCTTTAAAAATGGAGGACCCCCAAAGTAATGGAAGCAGTATCAAAAATACACTACTGGGATCTGATGAAGTTAAAAGCTTCTGCACCGCCAAGAACACAGTAAGAATCGCTAGCAGACAGCCCTCAGAATGGGAAAGAATATTTGCAAGTTATACCTCTGACAAGGGCTTAATAACCAGAATACACAGAGAACTCCAACGTATTTACAAGAAAAGAACAAGAGATCCCATCTCAGGATGGGCAAAAGATCTAAAAAGAAACTTCTCTAAAGAAGACAGG